>JAGTTH010003789.1:0-12213 GCA_022606485.1 Agraylea sexmaculata | reverse complement strand
GATAGAGAGGATCGATTGAGATTTTATTAATCTTATTCTCGATCTCCTAGTCGTAATACCGATTTTTTATATATATTTTTTACTTAAAATCAGAATAAAAATATAGAAAATTAACTCAATTACATAAATGATAACGGTTCTTGTAAGCATTTAGTTATTTATTTCTTAGTAAAAAAATAAAAATTTTACACGAGCTATAATGTGAATTTTGCATAAACAACTATTAGGTGACCCAAAAATCACAACACAATTTTAAAATGGAATAACTTTTCATTTTTTAATAATTCACTTTTATTGTTTCACGAACACATAAACACATTTCTTTGAAATAAATCATATTTAGTGTTGTGTTGTGCTCTGTAGAAAAACTAGTATAAATTTTGCATTTCGGAAAGTTAGTGGAATTTGTGAGTTGGGACCAAATTTAAAGTTTATTTATATCACAGCAGCTTTGAAATATTGTACAAACAATGGTGCGAAATATTAAAAGGCGCGCTGTCAATTATTGAATTTAAATTGATTGATTTGCCGGAGGTGACGATTATTTCTCCATTGTTAAAATTCTACTCAAAACCTATTCATAATTGTGAAAATATTTGGGTTGGTATGAAAGGTTCAGTCTTTGTCAGCATAATGAATTCGCTTAAATTCCTTATTGGAATACACGAATATCGATTTATTGCTTTTTGGGGCTTAGAATTTAAGTACACTTATACAGGTTTTTCACCCTATTTCATTTCAAATCAAATTCAAACTTTTTAATTTCAATTTCACTCTTCGAAAATTTCCATTACACAGAGTTATTGGATCTAATATTTTACACTTCAAAGTAAAAAAAATTATTTTAAATCACATAAAATAGTATCATTTAAGATCTGTTTATATTTGGTTGATTTAATCTGCGATTTTGTTATTTATTAATGATTATAAGCTCTATTAATTTATTTAATTTTTGCAGTTGATAACAGATTTAATAATCGCCTCTGTGTTTACCCTACAATCCAGGAAATCAGTGTAAAGCTGGATCAAGGGATTTTATTAATAATTATCTCCCAGTCGGAATAACCCATCGATATCCTAATCCAATAATACTTTAAAAGGCATCAAAAAACATAGGAGAAAAAGATTAATTTGTTACAGAGAGTTTCGTATGATAGTAGCTTGGGGTGCTGTTTTTATCGCTCGTACTGTTTATATGTCACTTGTAGATCTTTCTAATAACATTGCACTCAATATGGTAAAGTGCGTCATTAACAGTTGCTTGATATATTCAACGACAAATAATATAGCACTATATAAACAATTGACATGATCATGGGGATGTTTTTGTAAGAATAATATTGTTTTTTAGGGAGTACAGTGTTGCAGGTGGTCACAGCTGAAGTATATGTATAATATGCGCATGTAGTAGTGATGTTTCAATGTATGAAAAAAAATACGCATGATATCAGTTCATTTGTCAATTCAATACTTTTGGCTGATGGAAATTTTATAAGTTTTAATTTGAAATGAAATACGATGAATTTGAATATTGTGAATATTCTGACTGCAGTATTTATGTTTATTCGTGCAAAGTATTATTTGGTACTTGGAGAAGTGTCCTCTTATGTATGGAGAGTATGAAGGAGTTTGTTTGTACTGAGGAACCACAGTTTGAGAAGGGTTTTGTTTGATATTGCTTGAGGGTGTGTCGTGGCTCTTTAAACGAACATATATGCGAATAAAGTAAACTAAAGTAAGGCAAAGGTACCGTAAAAGCTTTACTTTCGATATTATAAATCAACGACCAAGAGAGTATTCATGAATGACAATATTAAAAAAAATAGCTTGTTTGGAGAAAGTCTTTCTAATATATTTATTAGCCTCATAACATTAGCTGTAAGTTTATTGTTAAATTAATTCCAATTTTTTCACATTAAAATCAACCCAAAACACTCATAATTTTTTTTAATTTATGTTATTTTATCTACTAACAGTCATTTGCAGTAAATGCATACATGATAGCTGTCACTCTTACTTGATTAAATCATCTGTCAAAATGGCGAATTCCATTTACAGAATTTCAGAGTTCCAGTTCAGACTGATAGTGACAGCTGGATTACTTGGGAACAGCTGTCACCATTTAATTCAATTATTCCAGCTGTCAAAACCAAGTAATCCAGCTGTCAGACTGATAATGACAGCTGGAATTCGCCATTTCGACAGATGATTTAATCAAGCAAGAGTGACAACTATCATGTATGCATTTACTGAATATGACTGTTACTCTCTGGACTAATCACAATCATTATCCATATAATTATTTGAGACAATAAATTATATATTGTTAGAATGTATATATTTTTTTCATTTTGAGTAAATATGAAACATACTTAACGGTTGTGGTTTGTATTGGATTTGTTTGTATGGAATATGTAGTGTGACTAATTAAGGCATTTGGGGCCGTATTCAATATAAGAGTGTGTTAGTGAGTCGTGTGTGTACAAATAGACTAGAGCTTGGTAGTATTGGTGTGCAGGCATACGCACCGCATGCATACACTATTATATTGAATACGGTCCTTAATGAGGATTCTCGTCTTTAACATGCAATAGTTAAAATTTTATTTAAGATTATTTATTAATTATCAATATTTATATAACAATTTCTTTAATACATTGATTGATATAACAATACATCTTTAGAAATAGTCTTAGGTGTACAGAGTATATAAATCTTTTTACCTATAACTAACATGAGGATGTTTTATTTAAATTTGACATGAATAATAGTATTAAATTATAGAAAGTATGGGAAAAAATTAAAAACCCAATTACAAATATGAAGATTAATAAATAATAACAACAATAAAAGCAATATTAACAAAACAATTACAAAATGTAATGCTTAAAAACTAAATAACAGTTCGTTTGGGTAAAACCAAATTTGAGTTGAGTGGATTATTAGAAATTTACACTTTATTTTTTAAAAATATTATCAGTTTTGGAAGTCCATTGGTAAAATAAACTTACGTTTCCTCGAGGCATATTTGGTTTTATTTACATGTCTTATGATTAATAAAACCTATATCTTATGATTAATAAAATCTGCGATATTTAATAATCAATAGAATTATATGTATTACATTTTTAGTTTTACGATTTTTAAGCTAAGTATACTTTAACTCTATATTTTTTTAAATTTATTCACTCATATGAATGTAGTGAATTTCTCAAAAAGTCTTTTTTTCACATTGAAGAGAAGTTCCATCTGGTGGTATTTCACGAACGTGTCTATTGGCCTTTGACAAGCGGATCGATGAGGCTTTGTTTTTTTCAGCAGTGCTGTGATTTCAGACTTTCAGACGGAAAATTTGTCGACTTTCAGTCTCCTTTACATTTATTGAGACTTTCCTATTTATGGTGTCTTGCCTTCAGTCAAGTGTGAAAAAATAAATGGAGCTTCTTATTCAAATTACCATTCGGATGTAGACACATATCTGAACGGATTATCCATGCTTATTTTGAAATACATTTTATTAGATACGCTTTTTTATTAAATTTCAATCACACGATGACGAAAATTCTATATATAAATATATTTCTATGATTAGATGTCCCTCCGTATTTCTATATCTTAGAAATCAGGGAATCAGAGTAAATTTTGGTAAAGGCGATCGTAGTTTGGAAGGGTTGTTAACACAAAAACGTATCTACAAAAAATCTTTAAGATATTATGCAATTTTACTTTAACTAATTGTAACCCATATTGAATTTATAACACAATAATACTAAATAACTGTATTTAGTTAAAAAAAAAAATATCATATTATGTTACGATACCACTAATCGAAACCGTTTGCGGTACGTTAATCCTCCTCTGCACGTGTTTAAAATTTGAAATTTAATCTAAACATTCAAAAAATAAGCTATATATATAGGCCATTCTTACAGATAAGTAAGAATGGCCGATAATGGCAGATAATTAAGACTAAGACATTATTTAATAATAAATAATGTCTTAGTCTTAATATAATATAATAAAAGCTAATAAATGTGTATCCAAACCAATATATTTTCACAAAAATATTAAATGTATTATATTAAAATAAAGAAACACTAATATGTATTTGTTTTCATAATACTTTAGAAAATTTGTAAATACACAGATTTGTTATTGTTATCTTAGATTTTTACATTGACATTTAACTTATTTTCCAGATCTTACTTCCCGATTTTCTATTATCCTAATAGAAACTTTTTACTATTATAAAATGTCTTTATCAAATTTAATTAACATATAATGTTTTGATATATTATGATTAGATGTGCGGGTTTTTGTATTTTTTCCCATAAATTTTGTTATGAATTGATAATATTGTAACATATAATCATAATGTATCAAAACATTGTATGTAAATTATATTTAATAAAGACATTGTATAATAAAAAATTAATATGATTAGGTGTAACAATATTAAGTTTATAAGTCTTTTACTTATTTCCATACGGAGTACAATCAATTGGTAATTAAAATAATTAATAATTTATAACATAATGTATGGAAAAAATGCAAAAACCCACTTGTACTAATAGAAACTTGAACGCTTATAAATACATAACTCACATATGAAAAAGAAATTTACTACCCATGGAAATCATTATTAACAGTCCTCTTATTTGTCGGAAATGAATGAAAAAAGCCTGTAATCTTGTAGTGAATGGTGACATTAGAAATCTATTCGATCGCGACATGAAACAAGACGTCTTATCGCAGAAAGTTCGTTTAAATTAGACGCTCGCGTGATTGTTTTCTTTTTAAAACTGTACCACAAAAATAATATAAATAAACACATGAATTTACCGTATGTATGTATTATAAAATGTGTAAAGAAAATAATATCGGTACTGCAGTCGACCGTCACACAAAGTAATCAATCATGTTGCGTACGTAAAGTGAAAATACAACATTGTAGTAATAAAGGGAAATGGGGTTTTGTACACTCTCTAAAAGAAATCTAAATATATACTTATATAATAAGTGGGGTATTTTTGGAATTTTGTAATGAAACAGTTATTTTCTTATAGTTAAACATAATTTGACCTACTACTAAATATATTTTTTTTTTAGGTCGATATGTTGAGTTTGATTTTTTTTAAATATTTGTTAGTTCTTGTAATACAAGTTTTCAGTATTGATAATTTATTTCAGGGTCTTAACCTAAAGCAATTGTAAAAGATTATCATGAATCAAAATGATTTAGTTAAATTTTAAACGCACGAAAAGTTGACAAATTGTTTTTTTTTATAAAAATTTGAATATCTTAGGTAAAAGATTATATATATATACATATATATCTATATATATATATATATATATATATATATATATATATATATATATATATATATATATTATGAACTGAGAATATTTTGGGTAAGATATCGCTAAATAAGTATTAGTTATTATGATTTAAAAATTTAAAAAAATAATTAGTACTTAATTAATGACGTATTTAACAGAATATATATATTTAATAAATACACTTACACCCAGAGATGTGCCAAAGTCAAACGAATATTGAAGTATTATACCTATCTCTTTTCTGTAAATCGCTCTATCGCATTTTCTCCATGGAGTAAAGTAAAGCATTATAAAAGCTCTATTAATCATAATAATTTATATAAGTAAATTTATAAGAAATAAAAATATGATAATATTATATTCGTTTGAATCCATTAAAATTTTGGCAATAATATTGAAATGTCATGGTACTTTTCGTGATGAGATTTTCACGCAAAAATACTTTGGTCTTAATTAGATAATTATTTTAATAAATTTATATAATAGGTTATTGTGTTCGCATGTGGTGAATGGGATTATGAGAAAATAGAGTGGGCCAAAAATGTATGGCGTGGCATAAAAGTTCTATAATAATGAATGCCACGTTCTATAATAATAGCGAAATTGTTCAACGAAATACAACCGGAATAGAACCTGTGACCTGCCAGTCATTGTATTCTGCCCAATTGAGTTTTAAACATCGTCTAATGTAGTGAATGTTTTCGGTTGTTTGTGCTTGAAATACAAATTTTTAAATATTCAGTCGCATTATTTATGAAGCATTTCATATGCGATTTCAGCAAGGAACAAAACAAGGTGTCTTAGGTTCTGGAAATATAATTGTTGTTTCAAAATGTAAAATATAAAATATGAAACAAGACCTTCATACTAAATAATGCTAATAAGTGAAGGTAATATTGTATTTATCAAATATATTAATCGACATTTCGAGCCGCCATATTGTGTCATCGACACTGCGATATATTTTTGGAGACTGCATTAATTTTTATTATGCCATAGATAGTTTAGGGGATAAATCTCGTGGCTACAAATACTGTGGTTATGGGTTCAAATCCCGCTCAAGTAAAAAATATTCATAAATTAAATGGAATCAATACAATTAATATTTCCATGACTTGGTAGTTTCAAAATGTTAATTTTAATGAATGTTATGGAAAGTTTAAATAATTTCTTTGATTTTCTTTCTACAAATGTTACAATTTACAATTAAAATAAACAATTTGCTAAAAATTTACAATTTCCTATATTGCCTTAATTTAACCTGAAAAATACGCATTAAAGCGACACCACAGCAGAATACCAAACCAATGGATGTTTAATATCAAGATGGCGGACCAAACAGATGAGTTTGACAGAGGCTACACTAATTGTTTCAGGCTCGTCTGCTTAGTCAGTCATCTTGATATGTATGTGTACAATCAGTTGTCTTGCATTCTTATCGATGATCAAACAATGACATATCTCAAAAAAATCATCCAGATTTTTTTTTTGATATCTTGGAATATTACTGGAATTTGTAAAAAACAAAGCCCTTTGGGGTGAATATAAATAAAAAAAATATATAAAAACATTATAGACATGAATTATTAAGCTTTAAATACGTAAAGTTTTTAAATAGATTTATAATGTTTTTAATTACGCTCTCAATATTTTACTATAGACATTCCTGTTTATATATATATATATATATATATATATATATATATATATATATATATATATATATGGTTATATATGATATATATGCGTTATATATATATATATATATATATATATGTATATATATATTTAAATACACGATTCGAGGTATTTTTTTTAGTAAAAAAATGTAGGAATAAGTTCTAAATCTGCGGTAATAATTATTCAAAAAGTTGAAGGCAATTTATCAGCTGAATTTTGACGAAGATCTCGCCTTCAAGTAATTAGCGTCGCGACGCTTTCCCAAGAGCACACTTTCATCTTTCAGAGGTTACAATATCATACGAGTTTGTTGATTTATAGTTTTCAAAATCGTTTATCACAACTCCAATGTTCTGGATTCAGCTCGACCGTGTTCGAGTCCCGGCGTAGTCATTATTTATCGTCTTTATGCTCTACTCGTTTCAACGATTTATTCTATGCAAATAATGCTTTTATAATCCATATACTCCCGAAGCTAAGACAACGGAGGATAATAAAAAAAGGGGAAATTGTTATTTGGGTCATATTTATTTTATTTCAAAGGAAGAACTTGCCTGGCCAGAGAAATGACAATTTTATTTGATAAACTTATTCCAGTCTGTTGAAAAGTAGTTCAACAATTTTATGTAATCAATCTTGAATAATATTACAGAGGCAAACACAAAAGAGATTGATTGATTGGTGATAAGGCAAAGGCCAAAGTTCACAAAGTTTTATTATTATATCATATAAGACAGATATCTCTATAGTAAAATATTGAGAGCATAATTAAAAATATTAAAAATCTATTTAAAAAATGACACGACTCTTCCGTTTTTACGTTTTTAAAGCTTAATAATTCATGTCTTTATTTTATGATATTACCAATCACAGCCGTTAATTATTAAAAAAATATATAAACTATTTTATCGTCTAAAGGGACCTTGGATTTAGTTTAAAAATACTTTACTTCTTGAGGTCCTCCAATGGAATAAAATATAAATAAATTGTGTCTGATTGGCGGTCATCGTTTTTTTAAGTTCATTTTACCAATGGACTTCCAAAACTGATCTTATTTTTAAAAATAAAGTGTAAATTTCTAATAATCCACTCAACACGAATTTGGTTTTACCCAAAAAAACTGTTATTTAGTTTTTAAGCATTATATTTTGTTAATATTGCTTTTATTGTTGTAATTATTTATTATCTTCAAATTTGTAAATGTGTTTTTATTTTTTTCTCATTCTTTATATAAAGAAATACTATTATTCATGTCAAATTTAAACAAAACATTCTCATGTTAGTTATATTTATATAATTCATAAACCTAAGTCCATTTTCAAAGTTGTATTATTCTGTCAATCATTGTAAAAACTTCTTTTAAAAAAGAAATTGTAATATAGTGTCGTTTTTTTCTATATAACACACTCATTATTTCTTCTCTCTATTGCATGGAGTGATTTTTAAATTATTATATATAATTAAGATATAAAAGATCAATGATATTAAAGCATTTATATGGACAATGTTAAATTCAAATATATAAATCCTGCACGGCGTGCATTTATTCCGTCATCAAGGGCTGTAATATATCATTTTAAATGGCGTTTTCTCGCAAAGTAAACTACTTAGTCTGAAAACTACACTAATATCATGCATTATGGCAAATATTTGTCGATGTTGCGAAACATTTGTACAGAATGTGAGCAAATAAAGATTAGGAAAACCAACACGGCGGCGAAAGTGGAACAACAATACAATTAGTCGCATCGTTAAGGGGCGAAAACTTTTTCAGATGGAAAACTGAAAGCGCCACTCACTTTTTGCCCATTATCACACAATTACAAGAAAACCGTCTAAATAATTTTCATAATCACGTGGAAATTATGTTGTATTATAGAACTGTTAAATGGCCATACAGTGTCTCGGTAGACAGAGTTCAAAAGGAATTTGTTTGAGCCATTTTCAGAGTTGAAGTAGACTTTTGGACATTCACTGACTCGAATGATCGAATTATTATCAAAGTTTGACATTGTCTTTACCGAGAACGGACTAGTCTTTACATTTACTCTAATTGCTTAATATTAACAATTCATTCCAATTGTATTAAGTCTAATAAACAACATTATTCCTCGAAGTGAAATGATTCGGCGACAACAAGTAAATAATCTGGTATTTTTTTCATTCGAAGATTAATTGGTTATTAAAAAATACTCCTATGTAAACTCTTTAATATCAAGTTTGTATAGATACTTCATTTATTATGAGAAGTTCCCCATTACTTTAAAATAAAAAGATATTAATTATTTATTTATATCCACCCTGAGGTTTTTTAATATTTTTTTATACACAACAACGTGTTAATTAATTGTCTGTGATCTTAACTATTACTAGTTACACAGGTGACCGGTTTAATAATCCTTATAAAACAGGAAATCAGAGTAAACCTGGATCAAGGATGTAACTAATATTATTCTCGAGTCGTAATAATCAATTCTTTTAAAATAACCCTAAGATATTATTAAAATCTTTATATTTTAAATAATTAATATCTAAGTCTATGCCTTTATATTTTTGCTAGGCCAAAATTTGCTTAATACATTTTTTATATTAAATATATTTTATGCATTATTTGTAAATCGCGATATAAATATAAGCGAAACTAAAGCATAAGCTTCCCAAGTGAGAAATTATTCAGTATTATACATATTTTATACTTTCATGAACTTTTTAAATTAAATAAATGAAATAAATAAAAAAAGTGAAATTAAATAATTTATACAAGAATTTAGTATTTTTAATATTTAAAATAAAAATGACCAAACAACTACGATATGCCTTCTGTGTTTATACAAAAGGGTTTTTTTAGTTGACATTTTAACTGAATATCCCCGTTTTATCTTTACTGTTTTACAGTTAGTGTAACCTTAGCAATATAAAACCTCAAGGGTGGTATTAAAGGATGAAATATAAAATAAATGTTGTTTTTAAAGTACTCACCCGATGCGAAGGCAGCAAACCGCAAAAGAAGGACGAGAGTCCAGAGAAACTCATGTTTCTTCATTCCATTAAAATTATTCTTGAATCTCGCTAAAGTTTTTACTGTCCACGAAGAATGAACACTCAGGTTATTTGAGGTTTCTTCATGAGGCTTTTTGCTTGTCCCATGTTTCATCTCCCGTCGTTTGAAGAATGTTTTCACATCTCTATTGAACTGCTCATTTTTAACACCTGTAACAAGATAAAATAATTTCATATACATATTTATAAAATAACGAGACGATATCTCCTTTTGTTATTTTTATATTCATTAATGTCGTGCTTCGGTGTGGAAAACGAATTTTCTTTTATCTCATCGATAGACAGACCAGTCAAAGAGACTTTTTTTTGTGTTAAAAACAGTTTTCGCAGAATTTGCATGAATAGAATTCCAATGTTATCTCTCATAATTGGGTATGATTTTTTTATACACTGTACACCTGTTAAGGGACAACTTTGCATGCAAATAATAATTAATTTTTAACGTATATACATTTTGTAGATTATTCGAGCGGTGGTGGAACGAGATGTAAAATTTAATTTAACGAGCTCCGGCCTGAAAAATATGAAATTTTCTTCTCGCAATTCCTAAGTACACATTAGGTGTATATATATATTATTTTGTAGGGATAATTAATTTCGTATATTATAATATGAACGCTGTTTGCTAGCAAATGTAAGTTAACTTTTCACAGAAAGACTATTGAAGTAGGTGCTCAGTGGTCCAAAGTGAATTATTCAAAATTTTAAAATTTTCACGCTGAATTATTCAAAAGGGAAGCCTTTTGCAGGCAAATGCAGAATTTATTTCACTTATTAAATTACATCTAAAAGAGGGATGTTTTATTTTTGGATAACGAGCGCATCTAATGCATCAATCTTAATTTTAAAAAGGTGACAACTTCATTTCATATATATTAAGAATTATTTAAATAACAGTCATAATTATGTGAGAACAAAAATAAATAAAGTTCCAATATTGGGTTTAAGAAGGGACAACTTCATTAATATTTTGTAAAATATAAAAAAACCCTGCGTGTCATTATTGCTCAGGTGATAAAACGCCTGTCTATAAATTCTGTAGTTATGGGTTCAAATCCTGCTCAAGTAAAAAAAAATTTGAATAATATTAATAAAATCCCGATCGATCATATCAATCCAGATTTTCTCTGATTTCCTGGATTGTAGGGTAATTTCGGAGGCGATTATTATTTTTTAAGCAAAATAGTTCAGAGGACAAGACGCGAGGCTACAAATATTGTGGTTAATTCCACTCAAGTCAGAAAATAAATATATTTGATCGGATATTGTGACTGGGAGATCGATTTTGATCCAATTTACTCTGATTTCCTAGATTGTGGGGTAAATATTGACGTGATTATTAAATCGGTGACCTGTGAAACTAGCAATGGTTAAGATTAATTAACACGTTATTGTGAATAAAAATTCAGAACCTTCCCAAAAAGTCCATCGGGGCGGATGTTGGTATGATTGCCTAAATCCAGGCGCATCCAACAAAAAGATGTACATAAATATTGAGTTTTTATTCAGCAACTCCTATAAATTGTATAAAGTGCTCTCAGATCGAATTTACTGGCAAAATACGATTTTGTGTCAGTAAGTCTCTCTTACTGAATACATTTCATATTCAGTAGTCTAAATAAGCTTTCCTGATAAATCCTAAACACATATTTACCGCATCAAGTTGTGAATAAATCCATACTTTCCACTTTTCGAAAATCGCAAATGTCGTGTATTTATATGAAACGTTCGGTAAAAGGGGCCGGGTTTTAGAAGCATATTTGAATATCTCTCGGGTTAATTTGACCTTTTGGGTATGTTTTGTGTATAAATGGGTTTTGTATATTCAGTATAAATGTTTATTATGATCTGTGATAGTGACAGCAAACAAGTGCCTCTTTAGCTTTCTCCTTTGTTTGTTTGTCTGCTTGTTTCAATGACAATCGATACAAACAGATAATATTGAATATATTCACCAATACATTGTACGAATAAACCTCGATCAATTGAATTAACAGAACGCCTTTATAGTCAGTCTCAAACCATCCCAATTCCAAGTGGAAATAGATTATTTAATGTTACATTCCATTCAATCATGCTTGTATGAATTTTCAAATGCTACAATAAAAAGATCTTTTGAGCGTTTATATG
>JAGTTH010003788.1:0-37893 GCA_022606485.1 Agraylea sexmaculata | reverse complement strand
TATATTCCATATTATTTTTATCCTTTTGTCTTTAAATCTCTTTTATTAGGTAGATATTTCAAGTAATAAAGTAGATAATAATTAATTTTTTTTGGAATTTTACTCACCTAATTTAATTTCCTCCACAAGTTATAAATTATGTATTTTTTACAATTTTATAATATTTCATAAATTAATAAAATATAATATTTTTCAATAGTACCTATTTCCTTTAAATAAAAGCTTCTTTTATAAAAATAATTGTGTACATTAATATATTAAATATGCAATGTAGGTAATTTTTCTTACGTGTTAAAGGTAATTTACGTATAGATGTTCTTTCAGATAAAAAATTATATTGTGTGCTTTCAGCTGCGATTTCAGTTTCACAATATTGCAAATTGCATTCTTCCTATTAAGTTATATAGAAAACCGACGTATAAAACCACACCTGCATTTTGATGCTTTGAAACTAGTTTGATTTATTATAGATTAATACGTAATCATGCAGACATAAATGATATAATATTAATTAATACAATACGTTTTTATAAATATTTGATTCTTAAAAAAACTCAAAATAAACAAGAATCCGGTTTTGGAATACATCTTCGACAAAAAAAAACTTTATTCTCAAACATTTACCATGTGAAAGTTTCTAAACTTACATCTCGCATTTTTTTTAAATTTTTATAGATTGTATTTCCTCAAAGCTTAAGACGGTTCATTTATTACATCACATTGAAGTCGTGAAAGGCCTTTACTTTAAACTTTTTATTTATTTACATATTACTCAATGTTTAAAGTAATTCATTTATTGTAGCAATAGTTTATTAATTTGAATTCCTATATGTGTATGTTTTTTTTCTCATATTTCTTAAGATATATAAATAATTACCAAAGTGCATTCACAAGACGGCCATAAAACGCACTTTAACTTAAAAACAAACAATATTTTATTACTATAGGTATTCATCAAAGTAAATATTTGATATTGATTGTGAGCAAAGAACCATTATAATAATGGTTTCTTAAAACCTATAAAATGCATTCCATATGTGTAAACTTTAAAAAAAATCACATATTACCCAACAATTTATCTATCAGCCACAATTTTTAATTATTGTATATCCGATATGAGAATTTCGCACGATATATCCGATCATAATTTCCATCGGGTGTAATCGCAATACATAATTTTTAAATGATTACCTCACATGTCATGGCCAATTGAACGATTTGGATTAATTTATGTATGTTGGTTAAGTTTGTTTTTATCACTGTGTGAAGAAAGTAAATGATTTTCGCAAATGAGCGAATATGTGTAAGTGTGAATATTGTATATTAAAATAAAACAGTGGAATAGAACAAGTAGGTGCAACCGATTGGGCACTCGTGTCTTATTTTACACCTTTACAATCAATCATAAATTTTTACAAAAAAAAACTTTTTACAAAAAAATATTTTTTTTTTTCGTAGCCAAGTCACTAAACATTATCTACATTTTTTATAGAATATTTGTCAGAATCGAGATATTGAATTATCGGCTCTGATTAATTGTACCCCAAAACTATCATTTGTGGTATTATTCTTCTTAAACAACCCATCTTTGTATAGTATTGATCTGATTTTTTATAGTATTATTTTCAACTAAAACAAAATTATAATTAAGAAGTAGAATGTATTTATTATAATTTTGCTTTTTACACACAACATGTTTATTCATTATCTGTATGTTACGAAAACCACTGATAGAGTGGCTCTGCTCGAATTAATAACCACTTCGTTATTTACTATACAATCCAGGAAAACAGAGTAAACATGGAACGAGACGATCGATCGGGATTTTATTAATATTATTCTCGTTCTTCCAGTCTAAATAAGCGATCAAATATTTTTATCCGTCTTGAGTGGGAATCGAACCGTCTTCATGTTCTTCTACAAATGAAATGATCTATAATAATTCGCAGTCATTCAATGTTTTTTTTGTATAGATGTCTTTTAATTAAGGGTGAACTTTTTATTAAAAAAACATGAGCGGGATTTGAACCCATGACCACAGTATTATGAGTCTCCACAGTAATACTTTAAAATTATAAAATAAAATTAAATTTATTGGTATTTATGTGTTTATTGATTAGGTATATAATACAGACAATACATGTATGCATAACAAATGAAATGAACTATAATAATTTGTAGCCATTCAATGTTTTTTGTATGGAATGTTTTTTAAGTAAGGGTGCACTTTTTATTTAAAAAAAAACACGTATTTTTAGAGACCTGTGATATATATATAATATGATATAAAGACAATGTTCGATTATGTGTTCGAATAAAGTTTGTGATGTAAGTAAAAATGACTCCAACGACTTTGTTAACAGGCCATTACCCCTTTTTAGTAAAATTCTTTAGTAAGGCGTGCCAACTTTAATAATCATATTAAATATAGTGGCAAGTCGTTGTTGGCGAGTTGTCCATGGCAGTGCAATCTGAGGGAGAGTGTCTGAGGAGCTGTACCAGTTTGGAAGCTATAAGTATTGCTGACTGCATCGCAGTTATCGTCACTCGTTACCAACAACCACTTCAGTAAACTCCTTCCAAATAACAAAATATCGCGAGTGTTTTGTGTGCGTATTGTGATCCATTTATTTATATCAAAATAACATAAACCTCTACATCTAGACCACAAGCCAATCATTGTATAATATAATAGTTTTTCTTGGTCTCTTTGGAGAGTTGTTTTTTTTTCCTTCATGAAAGATGTTTATGGGTAAAGAACCACAAGTATCAGTCCACTTTTGGATTTCTATTTGCCTCTTTCACGGTGTCATACGTCAGTCTACTTTTACTCGCCGGACTGTCATGTTGACTCGTCCCATTGCTCACTTTCAAATAGGACAATATTCATTATTATTATATTAAAAGAATACACCATTTCAGTGCTGTCGAATTTGTGAGTGAATCAAGCGAAGAAGACGACTGTTCCAGCCTTACAAGGAAACCAAGGTTGACCCATTTAAACTATCAGCAATATGAAGGTGAGATCATTAAAAAATAAATAAAACACTTTAAATTAATTATTATATTATAATAATGGATTATTCATATAAACTATAATAAATAAACTGTCTAAAGTTAAAATATACTTTTACATTTACAAAAAATTATGTATTATTTTAATAATTAGATAAATCTTCACGTGGTTCGTTAACGTCGTTTTATAATTAGAGGGAGTGTTTACTTTTTTTTGCATCAAACCATTATTATTTTTGTGAAATCGTTGATATATTTACATTTTTTTCAATTGTATTCACTCTTTTAATAGACGAACGACAAATTAGATAATGATTTTTTTTTGTGTTTACATTCTAGACTGAGAATGACATTTTCAGTAGGTGGTGAAAATAACTAATCATAGTCTTCTCAATTTAATATATTAAATTTCGGTAATTGTTTTCTTATTTTGCAAATCATAGTTAATTTGATTAATTTTCACTTTTTGTTTGGGTAAGTGAAGGTGCGTCAAGAATATAATATTCTCATATGTAGTACGTGACACGAAAACACATTGTCTTCATTCCTGAGCTACTTTTTTTTATTTTCATTGAATTTCGTTCCATTCAAATGCGTACATCACAATTATTAATATTTATTTGTACTGAACTTTTGCAAATATAAAGTAAGATTATATTAATTCTCATTGTGAAAACGGTACTCGAATCCGGTTCGTCATTTCACTGACGCTTATGAGCCGGATATTATGTTTTTCATTAGTTGTTTTGGATAATATATAATATAATTTTTATACTTATGAAATAAATAAAATAAAGATTAATCTTCATTAAAATGGTAACAGGTATTTTTCGTGTAGCTAATATAATTTCAAAAAAATAGTTTTGTAGATAAATACATTTAATAATAAAAATCTCCAGTGGGTATCTGGTACAAATTTAAAAACAGTCTACTCTGTTCAACTTATTATAAATAGATTCATGATATTTATGTCATTGATGATAATCTCATCGAGTGATTCCATTAATATTACATGTAATACAAAACCAGATTTTAATGGACAATATGAAAGAGAAGAGAAAGTGTTATGAAGTCACTCTTCTCAGAATTAAGAGCTGACTTCATACAACAAGGATATCTCCACAATTCTATTAAATAGTTAATCCCCCCAATGTACACACGTACAATTGAAAATTACAGAGAAATTTAATTCGTTAGTTTTTAGTGGATGTGCGTGTATGAAAATGGATTTTGCATTATCTTTAAACGGAACGGATTAAAATTCAAGCTTTTTATCGGTTTTTATTTCAATCGACAGTGGATGGTAAATGAATATTTTAATTTTTAATTGAGTTTATGATCATTTTTAATAAAATATATCTTAAGAACTAAGATTAAATTAACAGAATAACCATAGTATTTTAAATGACACATGAAACACTCACAGAATAAACATATGATAAAGATACGATTAAAATAAAACACATAGAAAATTATATTTGACAACCAAACGATCTAAGAGATAAATAAAAAAATTAAAATGTATGAACTTGATATTATTTTTTTTTTAATTTCTACAATGCCATGTCAAAATTAAGTTTTAAAACATGTACATAAATTATTTAGTTTAATATGATCAAAATTAGATGGGATTGAATATTTTCAAGCTACAATTCAAAGTAAATTGTCAGTTGTTGATTATAATAATTTGATATAAATTTCTAAATAATAATAAAAGACTGGTTGTATTGAATGGCTTGAGTAAATACGGAAACAGCAGGTACTGCCTTGTACCGCTAAACGCCCATACCTCTTTCAAAACCTCATAAATCGTACTTTGTAAAATAAACATATTTTTAAATGTGGCTTTCATCATTTCCTCTGTATGAATAATCGATAAAAAATACAATTGAATGCGAAGATAATAATCGACATCAAAGCGCAATAAATTGCAATTTTCCAAATGAACATAAATTATTTAGTTATGTCACAATTTGATATTTAAGATTGCAGCTAAACATTGATGAAAAAAATATATTCCGAAACAACATATGAAAAGTGAAAGGTTCACGAAGAAATAAAGCATAGAAACATTTGAAATATACCATAATGTACAAGATATGAATATTCATCGTTTTTTTGGCTTCTGGATTTTTTGCGCACGTATTTCGATTAGAAAGGACATTGTCGCGTAGAAATATTTTTGTAACTAATAATATTCGGATCAGGTTTTTAAAAGGACTTGAAATATTAGATTTTTTATATTGTTTACATAAATAATTTACAACACTTGCGGTGAAAATGCATGAAAGTGTAATAATGGTAAATTGTCAAGATTCATTCACAAGATGACTTTAAATGCTCAAACGGAAAAAAGGGCCGGACAGATTGTATTATACACTTTCATTTTCATTGTACTTTTAAACCAGTAAAAACTATTTTATTATTATGACAATAGACTGTGACAATGATTGATTGGCTTGAGATTTATTTCTGTTTACTCTTTCACCGGTGTAGTATTTTATAATGACCTCATCTAGAATCGTTATTACTACTGTAAGAAAATCATACATTATACTTATACACCTGCAATTGATTAAATGAGCTTCAAGTATTTCTTATAAAAATGTATCTATAATTATTGATTATAGATACGTCTCTTCCTACACAATTTATAATCCAAATTACTTATCTGAATGCATACCTATATTTCAGAATAAATTAATTGACAACACACCTTACTTTGAAAGGTAGATGCCTTTCACACACATTATAATCGAAAAATAATCTTCTATAGTTTGTTCCACAGATGTAAATAAAGAACACGTGCGTTTTTTTGGCGGAAAATCCATTGAATGGTCGAAATGGTCACGTATACTATAATCCAATAAAATAATTTACCACCATTAAATACACATCTTTCTTGTTTACAACCTCTTTACACATTCGTGAAACAAACCGGAGACTCGATAATTCATAATAGATACAAATTCATCCAAAAGATCCGGATAAAACCCATTAAATAAACGAAATATTAGTTTTGAATGATGTTAGGTCAGAAAGTGAACTTTTAATAATACCTAATAAATTTGGGAGTAATTTATTCTAAATATAGGATTTTTTATTTGATATACATATATTCCATGGGTTATTTATATACATATTAATTTACTCGATATATATAAATAAAAAATATCTATTTGTTTTTTTGTAAATTTATAGTCTGTAGTAATTAAAGAGAAAACCCGCTAGAATGTAAAATTTTATTTTTAAACGAATCAATTATGATATTTTATATCGTTATCCAAATCTCTCACATTATAGCTTTGACATTATATAGAAAGCTATTGCGAAATCCAAACAGGTTATTGACAAAAGGTGCACAATATTATAAACTTTATTTTCGACAATGCGCCTCGGAGAAAGTGGCTGACATTTTTTTTACAATTTTATATCGGATAGTATTTAAAATAATACTTAACATTCTATTAAACATGCAATGATGGGAAACGAGGCCACATTATGTCAAAATCAATCGGAAATTATTAGTATTTTTACAATAGTGTAGTAACAACGAAGACCATGCACTTTCTACATTTGCATAATTACAATGAAATATCAGTATAAAAATTGCTCATATAAAACAACGGAATAATTTGATATTATTTATTCAGAAGATGAACAAAGAGAAAGATGTTATAAAAAGTAGAACAGCGAGAGTGAATGTCAAGGTGGCTTTACACAGTTCCTTCACCTCAACGTTGTATAATAACAATATTTAATAACATGTCAAATAAGTAAATAAAAAAACTATTCGAAAGTTTTTCAGTGAGTTGATGCAACTATAGAATTTAAAATTAAAAAAAAATAAACGGTTTTTTATGTTAGTTTCTAATCACAACCATCATTAATGATAATTTTTATGTTACTTTAACGTATATTCCTATAATAACATGCCGTAATATATAAATCGTTATTTTTAGGTTAATTGTAATGCCGCGAATGAATCTAATTGGTTACAATACAAATATGTAATTGGTAACATTATCAACTAATAAAATAAATAACCTGTATTGTCTTCTTTGGTCTTGTGTAATATTTTTATCATCATAACTGTTTTCTGTTTTCTGTATTTTCGATAAATGTATAAATTTTATTTGCATATTTAATTTTTCGACAACTTTCACTAATATACATATTTTAGTAGTTTGTTTAAGGATAAAAAATATCTTAACCAGCAAATAATATACCTAATAATAAATAATATGTCACCATATAAATTAATTAAGCATATAATTCATACATCATAATATGATGAATAATAATGGACCAATGCATTTATTCAAGTTTTAACAAAATTGAAAAATATTTTTTAATATACGTGTGCGTCTGATTAAAAGACATTTAAACATAAATTGTTCAAATGATTGCTCTTATCGATTTCGAATCAAGGAAGAAGTTATAAAATACGGAAGAAAGATACAAAATGTCGCTTTCTAAACATTTATACGATATTATTGCATCTTAAATTATATTGAAAGATAACGTCGCAAATGTCAATGAATTGAGATATTTATATGTAAACTAAATTTAAATCTACTGTTTATATTAAGTAACAGCTTAATGCGGCACTAAAAAGTTGTTAATCATTACCTCGATCTACAAGGCTTGGCACTTTTTGATAAGGTTTCCTTGAAATTTCTATCCTTAAATTATATGTAAGACAAGTTTCAAATGTATTTATAATTCTGGTCTAGACTGGATTCTGCACAACAACTTTCTCCAAGTTAAGTGTTAAAAATAATAAGATATGCATATCCACCTGCCCTTTCTAATATGAATGCATCTATGCGTTAAATCACCACTTTGACGATCGAAAAAATATACGACTACCAGATCAACTTGGTATTGAAATGACAACACGCAATAGTTTAAAATTATACATGATTAGGTTTATTACAAGAACCAGGAACATGTCAGAACTATGTGTGATAAATAAGTACTTTCACTTACTGCAGACCTTCAGATAATACAGTACTCAATATTATAGGATTATATTTATCGTAATTTAAATTCATGGTTTTTATGCATATTGAATGACAGATTATTATTAATCATGATTAAAGTGATTTCCTAATTTATTTAATATTATTTAAATTTATAAAAATACCAGCGTAATAAGTCAAAGGATAAGACCCATGGTTACAAATACTGTGGTCAAGGATTAAAATACCGCTCAGGTAAAAAAAAGTTCCATCGCTTATTACGACTCGGTTGATCTTGATCCAAGTTTACTTTGATTTCCTGGATTTAAGGGTAAATACTGAGGCGATTATTAAGTCAGTGACCTGTGTAAATAGTAATAGTTAAGAATAATATCATCGACAGAAATGAATGAACACGTTGTTGATAATAAATCAAAATATGTAAAATCCTTCTTCAAAAGCCCCTTAAAAATTAGCTTGGTTCAATAATAATAATGCTCTAGTTTGAAATATATAATATGTGGCTTTTTGTATAATTTAAGTATTTAAATTTGTAATTGAGCAATAAATTACAAACAGATTTACGTAATATCCATTTAATTTATTCATACAAGAATATAGTAAGCAAGACATATCTGTGAAATTGACTTTATCCTATAATCATATCTCAATCAAGTACAAATAATTTCGCAAATGCAACGTTCCTCGTCTAATATTAGCTTATGATGCAACTGGAAAACGGGTAGTTTATAAAAATACACACAAGTGCTAAAATATTGTGATGGAAAACTGCAGGACTTTCACTGGTCACAGTCACGCTAAGATAGTTTGGAAAATTGTCATACGAATACCAATTGTAACGCCATCATTCCATCAATGTCAATAATTGAGACATATGTATGTACATTGTGTTATACAACTGAATAATATTACTGAAGCCATAATAGTTTATAATTTGGAACTGTGGAATTTTTACTTTACGTGTCCCATCATCAAATTAGATTAAACTAGGCATAATAACCCGCTCGGTTTTTTTTTTCAATAAAATGTACTGATATGTAGCCTTATATATCACAGTTATTATAATATATATATAATTTGATTTTTATTATCAATACATATAAAAAACCAAAAGCCAATTGATGATAACAAACTGCAAATATCCAAGTTTAAGCGACCTTTCTCGATATATCAATCAACACTTTCACCAACGAGACCACTAAAGCCTTATTAATTATTAATAAATTCCACTACAAAGTAGAACAACTTGTGTAATATTTTAATCGATCGAATTTCATAATCCATGTTAAAGACTTTTTTTGGCCGATTGATCGATGACTGGATTATTTATGCAACTAGGGCGATACGAAATATATATACATAAATTATTTATTTATTAGAACAACTTTATTATTTGAAATTAATTTATTGGTTTTTATTTTTTCAGCTTTCATTATTCTTCAGTGCCCTTGTGGCGTTGTCAATTATGGCTTCTGTGTCTTCAAGGACGATAAATTTGCCGGAAAATTTAGATTTCGGTCAAATTGCCAGAATGACTGAACAAGAACTCGATCAATTAGCTGCTGGACTTGCCGCTGAAGAATTGATTAGGTATTATTTATTTAAAAATGTAATTGGTTGTGAGTGATAGTGATTGCAATTTTCAGGACAAAGAGATCAGGTTCAGGAGATGTCATCGGTCAGGTGACAAAGAAGGTGACTTCAACTATCGGCCAAAAAATCGCACTCCTCGGTCAAGCTTCGGCTGGAGCTTCAGCTTTCCTCAGTGGAGGTTCTTCCAAGGGCCATGAAGAACATGGTTATTCTTACGATGCCCCTGTAGTGAGTAATTCATTATATAAATATAAGATACAAAATGTCCAGTTCATTTCATAATTAGCAAAGCTTACTCTGTGTAACAACACAAGGAAATGAAAGTCCCGAGTATCTCTTAAATTCCCATTATAAATAAATCCTTCCGCTGTATTAAACACTTAGTAATTATTCTTAAAATTGTAAATATTATTAGTAAGAGAACTTCCTTGCATCATTCAGCTTCAAGTTTTAGATAAAGAGAGAGAAATCTAGTAATTACCATTGCAGTGTCGCTTGCAAATACATTAACTACCATAATTAATAAACATTCGGTCATCTAGAAATACCAGTTATAATAAGCATTTGGCGTTAGAAAATCACCATTAAGAAATACCTGTCAACTTCACTCGTTATTGATCTCTTGTATAAATATATATCTTTGTACATGACTAAATAACCTACATTTTATATTACATAAATTGCCAAACTTATTTTATTATTAAGGGATTTTTATTAAAAATACTCAGATACTAATTAAATACATTTATTTAAACTTTTCTTAATTGTCGTTTATACACAGTACTTTTAATCAGTTAATATACAGGGTGGACTTGAACTAATGAAAAAATTTTAGAGGTTCTAGTGTACCGCAAAAATAATTGAAAAAAAAATGTAACATTCTTTTTCAATTTTTAACGTGCTTTTGAATTTAAGTTCGGGCCGCCATCTTGTAATCAACTGTTTCTGTGAAGTACGCAATAGTAGCTTATGTATTGTTTCTGCTAAAGCATTTAGGTTTTTTTTAAATTAATAATAAATAAAAAAACTTATTCCCCCATTATTCATGCTCAATTAGTACAAGACACATGTATATTAAGAAGAAGTAGGGTGTCAAAAAAATATTACAAATAATTCTAGTGGGTTTTAGTAAATTTTACTCAATAAAAATCAACCCTCTAGTGCAGATGTTTTCAATTTCACGCATAGTTGAATTAATAATTGTTCGGGAAAAAAATCTGGATTAAATACTCGTAGAGAGAATCGTAAAAAAGGAATAAATATACATAATATGAATTAATTAAGAGTAATTTTCCTTTACAATTTAACTTCTATCATGTATAAGAACATTCTTCAGTTTTGCGTGATTTGTAGTGCGTAATTATATTCAACATCCGAGATAAAAAACATAATTTTTCTTGTAAAATTATTCATTCGCTTTTCCTTGGATTATTTCCCATAACTATCAACTGTGACTCTCGCACGAATTATATTAAAATACAGATAAATTTTAAAGCTGGATATTTCGTAATAGTAGTATAATTTGTATCGTTATATCATTACTAGATTTATATATATATTTTGTTGTATAACGAAGTAGTAAACTTATCTACCACATATAAATACAACGGTCAATGAACTTCAATGTGTTTTAAATTACATTAAAATAATTATGTGATACTTGAACTTGTGCACGAAAATAGAAAGCGAGTCTAGATTAGTTAAGACGAAGACATTGACATTGATGCTGTCATCTTGTATAATTCCAAATAAGTAATGGTGTAAGCCTCAAACCACAATTTTGATCCGCGGTTAATCCTCAGTTGCATAAAAAGCCACATCCTCAGTTGTTCTGTTATGTGGTGAAAAAAGAACATCGAAAGGACACTTTCACTTCAAAAGTGAAAATTTCACGTTCCTTACACATCATAAATGAGAATTGAGAAGACGTGTCACTAAACATCTTCATGATTATGTGTATAAAAATTAAATTAAATTTAAGCACACATTAATATTCAACACGAGCTTTATTAGAAAATCCTCTTACGGCCGTTTTCTTCAACGTAAGTTAATTCTGAAGCACGAGACACTCGGCGATTTACGCACAAAATGCATTTCTTCAAGATTTAGCTCGTGTTTCAAACTGTCAAATTTAAACTCGGCAATATCAGCAAGTTATATCTAAAGCTTAAGCAAAACTCTTGCTATATTTCCCCCTTGATTCCAGTGACATTTCGTAACGAACTCGTTGATTCGGCTCATGTCGGGTGCACCCGAATGGCTTTAATCTAAACATCGGCTATGATCAGCTTTGACTTTGACACAGGTCGTAGAAACAAAATGTGCACATATGCCTCGAAATTCATATAAATCGTAGCCACGTAGCTCACGAGTTTAGAGTTATATGAAGAAACCGGCCCATACCGGCTTGCAATATTTGCCTCATTCAATTACAAAACCTATTAAAAAAAAGATTTTTTTATAACAATACTTCATATGAGAATGAATTAACATTGCAATTTTATCATAATATTTTATTCAATATCATCTTTCATTTAAATGTAAAAAAATATTGAACGTATGGTGAAAAACCGAAATTTAGCAACAAAGTATTACACGATTTATTTTTTTTAAATGAAAAATTTACGTAGAATTATACAATAAGGAGGATCTTTTGACTGTATTTTTTATATTTTTAAGAGCTTTTTTGATCATCTTACGAGATCATGTTTCTGGTTGTCGGAACATGTCATTTTCTTAGACAGTTCTTACAAACAAAAGAAATCATTTAAAAATCACCTCGTTAATGGTGGTTCTTTAAAATTGCAACTATTTATATGATGTTCTTTTGTTGTTGTTATTGTTTTTTTTTGTTAAATTAAGATTTTGAGTAATTTAATTTTCCAGACATATCATACCAAAGGGTTCGACTTCTGGACCCTGAAGAAATCGATCCTCAACACCTTATTCCAGGCTGTGAAGGCCATCACTGGTGGAGTCACAATCCTGAAAGGCCAGCTCATCAAAGGAGGTGGAGCTTTAGCCTCAGGACTCGGAAAGGTGATTTCCGTGAAGGGTGAAGCTGTTACAAGTCTGGGAAGACATATTGTAAATTCCGCAGCGTTAGTCCCTCCCAAGAAATTAGCTCACACTGCTCCAGTACACCTTACACAATCACACGTTGTCCATTCTGCTCCAAGCGGTAATTGAATAAAAATATAGATTTAATTAAAATATAAATTAATTGAATGAATGTTGTAGCTCCATCTCTACCAGTGTCTAGCTACGGTCCTCCAACTGCGCCATCTCCTTCTGTGAGTTATGGAGCTCCTTCAGCTCCAGGACATTTTGGAACTACCTCTGCTGGATATTTCAATCCGCATTCCTCACAAAATACTCTATACAGCTTGCCGACTAAATACAACGTTCCCTTTGAAGGTATTGTATAAATTAGATTACAAAAATCACAAGCAAATTATTATCGTGCTGGCCCTTATAAATACTTTCAAATATTTACAAACAATCTCATTCCATTTCTCACGGCCAACATTCAAATTGGCTTTTTCGAAAAAGTGTCTAAACAAGTAAAACACTTATCGATAATGACCTTTTTATGTTTTAAGAAGGTCGATAAAATTTGTGTCGAAGTGAAAGCAGACGCTATACTACGAGTACCGTTATACTTTGCTTACCGATTTGATTACTTCAAAGTTGTTTTCATAATGTAATTTTAAGCTAAGTGAATTAATTGTTTGCAAATGGCGATCTCACAGAAATCTATTAAGATTAGGTTAGGTTATTCAAAAAAAATTTTTTTTTTATTAAATTGTGAGTATATATAGTAATAGTAAAATATGTCATTACAATAATACTAGGCCTATAGAGGATACTTTTATTTATTTTAACACGAAGATCAATATAATGAAACATATTTGATTTTGTTTATTGGGTGAGAGATTTCAATAAAATATCTCTGACTTATTAAACCGATGAGTAAGACATGTAATGGTTTCTAGTTTGATAATATCAATTATTAATATATTTAAAATTTTAATTAAAATTTATATTATAAATAAGTTATGATCCCCAGTATTATTTTAAGGCACTTTTAATGTGAGTTTGGATTACAAAGCTAAATATATGAAATTGAGGGTCATGAACGTTATAAAAACGTTTGTTAACTCTTAGGGTTTAATATTTTAATATAATCCAAGTGATATTTGTTAATGATAATTTTTGGTACATATTCATTAAGCGATTTATATTATCTAATTATAATTTTATATATTACCTATTCATGTTTACATTTCAATAAATATTAACTCACTTATAAAGACAGTACTGCCGGAAAATAAAAAGTGTTATGAGAATTTACAAAGAAATGAATTTTGAGGTCAATGTCGCCATAATACGTCAAAGAAAGTTCATACTTCAAGTGTGGAGATGAAATTTTTAAAAAGATTCACGCAAAGTAGGACCCTAAAACTTGTTTGGTAAAAATGGACTACTTTTAAGCCTGTACATTATGATTTTTTTATTAATTGACATATTGACTATTGACAATGTAATTTAATTAACTGACTCGAGAACAGGACATGAAAAATACCCAGGGCCAGGTCTTCAAGCTGGAGTGATATTTCTTCAACCTCTAGACGGCACCCACTTATCATCAGGCCATGGAACTCGTGGCGCAGGTCCAGCTTCTAGTCCCGCTGTCACAAGTGCATTACAAGCCCTTAAAGGAATCTTAAGTCCAGCTACAGCTCCATCGGCTCATAGTCCTGTATCGTTAGGTCCTATAGCAGGTCCATCAGGAAGTCAAGAGTTGCCTTCGACAGCATCAGCAGTTGCTTTCAAACAAGACAATATTTTCCACCCACCACCGCCTCTACCAGCAACTCACAGCTCTTATAATTCTTACAACACCGACAACTACCCCGCATTTAAACCATTAGATTCTGCTAGTAATCCATCCCATACAAACTCATATGGTACACCGCTATCTTATGACTCTAGTGTCCTTCAATCTATGGCCGATAGTATTCTAGGCATCAAAAATGGACCTCCCGACAGTGGCCCTTCATATGACTCCTATTTACAATCATTCCCCGATTTGAAAGGTAGCCATTCCTCTAAATCAACAATCATCATCAAAGACGGAAAGGGATTAGGCCCATTGAGCTTGAGCAAAATCAACGACAACATTGATAAATTCAACGAAGCAAGAGAAAAAAATGAGAAAATATCACTGTTCGATCCCAATTTTCTATTCAAAAGAATGGCCTACGCCAGGAATCTTGATGAACCAGATGATGATGAAATTAATCGAAAATCAACAAATAAGCCAACAAAATTGAATTCAAATCAATCCAATGTCGATATCAACAAGTCGATTACTTATGAATTGAGGGGCAATAGAATAGTGAGACTTGTGGATGGTAAAGCAGACGTTTGACTGACTGACTGACTTATGGACTGAAGGTAATCATAATGATCAGTGTCGTGTCTTCTGGAATATTTCCTCTTAGCGGTATTCTTATCTTTGGCAGTTTCTCCACCATCATTATTAACGCTTCCCACATCTTAAAATAACATGCCTCGACAATCATATTATAATAAATACGTCTCTTCTTGGCTTCTCAACCTCAAGTTCTCACTTACCATATGTTATCTACTATCTAAAGCACCGATTATAAGACGATATTAATATTATTGGATATTTTCAGGCAATTACGTCAACATAAACTGGTAAAGAAAACTGTGTACAGCATGAACCAATTATATTCAAATCAAGACCACCACCAACTAACATCGAATATAAATATAATTTTTAGCTGTAGTTATTTATGTTAAATGAACTCAGACTTTTTTTGTAAATAAAAATGCACTCTAAATTACAGAAACATAAAAATTCACTGTAGTAATTATTGTAGGTGTAAATATTGTATGCTCACGAGAGAAAGTGTTGAACCTTTGCAGAACACTTTTTAACTCGCTTTGAGTATCTTGCCGGTGTAAATTTGTCAAACAATTAGTTAGAAATCGTAAAAAAATCTTCTCCTTTCTACTTTATCCGCTTCGCTCTTTGTATTTTTAATATTCGGAACGAAGCAAATTCATTAGGAATTACTTAAAAAGACTTGCTCAATAGTTTAAGCCGCAGTAAATTGTGAACACTATTTTCAAAACATTATTGCCAGTACCGAAACACAAAACAGACTGAATAACAAACAGTCAACAAAGTATGTGCAGGACTATAGTGTAAATAATTAAAGCGTTTTATATTTTAATATTGTACTGCGATGTAATGTAAGACAATTTTGTATCTATTTACAATAAAATGTGTAACCTAAATTTTTAAGTGACTTTTATTCTACCAATTAATTACTAAAAATATATATTTAACTGCTATGTACCAACATTTGTATTGAATAGTCAATATATTTATTTTGTGTACCTGTAATGAATCCAAAGTGAGTCTTGTTCCATACAACCATACAACATTTTATTATTATTATTTTCCAAATACAATTGTTAAAATTTCTTTATTATGGAAGAATTGATGATGATGAGCTTGGAAAACAGAGAGAAAAATTTAAAAATCATTTAAGATACAAATTTGTTTTCCCATTAGAATTCAAATCTTTTATGCAATAAAAATAAAAAACTTTTACAAGATAACAAAATGAATGGATTATAAAAACTGAAGATTTACAATTTTAAAATATATATAAGTAAATTATGGTTAGTTTATACAGGTACATAAATATCAAATAACAGATGATGTTTACTTTTATAATTGTTAATTTAAAATTATCATGTTCAATGTTTGTATAAATGTATTTATTAAATTAAAATAAAATTTGGCGCCATCTATTCTAACTAAGCCATACTATTTTACAAAATCAATAACCACTTGCGTTTCTAAACCCACCGTTGTATTTAATTCAAAATATGGATACAAGATCCCACGTTATGATTTAAATTAATGAATAATTCAATTATTACAACCTCAAAAGCAAGAATATAATGCAAATTTGTTTAAAAAATTGTCTTGTTGGAATAATTCCATGGGATTCCTTCTACTAAAATATTATATATATACATGTTATTTGCGAGATTGAAACAGTAATTATTATGTGAGATTTTACAGGCTAAACACCTTCAATAATACACTTTTTTTCATTTATTGGCTCTCTATAAATAATTAGGTAGGCAAGTGTTGGTGAATGCATTAAATGAAATAATCATAGGTCTGTGGATGTTTATGGACAGAATCGAAAGCTAGAAAAGGCGTTTTCCTATGTAATATCGACAGTAAGTGTCATTATTGCCTACTTGTAGAGTTGACTTCTTGTCTGGTATCCACTACATATTATGTGGGTTTCTAGAACGAACTCTGTAGACTATAACGTCTGCCATGAACTATACTTTAGCATTAATAACTATGTTGGGTTACAATATTTATAATTAATCGTGTCATGTCGATATTTAAGACGTTTGACATTAAACAGACTTTGAAGTTGGTCATACTTAATATGCATGTACATAAACAATTTTCATCATTTAATCACAATGCAACCCATGAAACAATTTCTTGGGAGAACTTTTCATTTCGGGGAAAACCTACCCTGCTACTGATATTTTTTTTTAATAAAGCAATAAATGTGTTTTATTCTACTAAAGCTTATCACAAACAACAGTAATAAATAAACTAAAATATACAATTCAAAGTCTATCTAAATCTCATAATATGTGTGGACACGCGATTCAATATGCATATCACATCGAATCATTACAGTATAAAATGTATCGATTTTTGCACTTAGTCATATACCCTTTTCAAAATTTTATTTTTGTAAGGACAAATCGAGACATTCTCATAGATATAGTCATAAAATCTTGCCATAAGCGAAGATACTAGTGTATGACTCACAAATACGTCAAACGTTAGTACTATGCGAAATTGAATAATCCACTTATATCATGAATTTAATAGATAACATGAAAATACCAACATAAAGTATATGAGCAACCTAATCTATATTTTTTTTAAATAAAAAAATGATACCCTGAGGTATTAGTAATTCTTCTTCCAATAAGCTCAGATTCCAAACCATTTTGCAGTGGTAAAATAATTTTAAAAAAATTAATGGAACTTCAAATATATTTTATTTTGAGATGTACGAGTATATTTTCGACTAATAACAAATCAATATATTGTTGAAGTTACATCAAATAAATTTCTTTAATTAAGGATTTCCACTCAGACTTCAACAATATGAACAACTACATATGTTTTATTTTAGCTTTGTTATTGAGCAAACAGATTTTTAATGCAAGTTTTTGGGCTCGAATAATATGTTAGTTTCTCAGGCCACATAATAATCAAACTATATAATTGAATTCAAGTACTTGCATTTTATTTTGCCTAGAGAGGAAATTAAATGCCTTAAAGATTTAGCTCATTTTGTCGTTTAGGTTTAGTTAAAAATAATTATATTCTCTAAGTCTAATTCCAAAGATGTATTGTATTATAAATTATTGTATAATTCATATTTAATAAAGAAATTGTAATACCTTCATATATATTTATAGAAATCAATAATATTATATATATTCTTTTATTATATAAGGTGTATTTTATTTGTTCGAGCTTTATCCCTTAAAATATTATATTTTCATATGCGTCGTATATTTTAATTGAATGGAAGTATTTTTTATTACAATTTTATATAAAACTAAAGAAAAATACCACATGAAAGTATGAAAATCATATATGTAATTTAAAAACGCTCTATTTTATACACACTGAGTCATTTTTTTTAATAATAGGATATCACTGTCCATTTTGCTTGTGATTCCTTGTGAAACTTATTTTACGTATGTACATTTGGACTTCTTTATCATAAATTGTAAACAATCAAATGGGTGATATTAAAAAAAGGAATTCTTAAGTACAATAAAAGAATAGCGTGATATTGTTATTGGAATCACACATGATCGACAGAAGACAGTTCGACGACTTTTTGCGTGTTTGTTTTATTACGAAATATTTTCCATTTCGATATGTATTTACGATGTAGTGAAAGGTTTTTAACCAAAAATTTAACTATACACTTTCTACAATACTAAATCAGGTTGTACATAATAGCAAATGAGGGGTATGAAAATATTCAATAAAAATCGTGACAACATTTAAACACAATGCCCACTTTCCTTCACTGTTGTATGAACTTATTTTTCGTTTATTAATTTGTATACGCATCAATATCAATAGATATTTATCTGCTTTCGTTTCGAAAGTAAATTCTAGATTAATTTTATTTAATTCTGCAATTATAAACGATCATAATAAACGACCAAAACGTATTACGTCTTCGAGGAATGCAGACGACAAGTTTGCTTTCTCTGATCGATATAAATTTTCTAAATCCAGCGATAATATATTAAAACTAAAACATTCACAGGCAAAGATTGGATAAAAATTCTCCAAATATTTTTTTCGAATATAGGTACTTGTATATTTATTGTTTCATTTTTATGAAAAAAAAATTGCTACAAACGTAAATTTTAAGTAGTAAGTAAATCGATCCAATGCTCAGATACATTTTGAAAACCGCAAATATTATTATCAAGTAACATTTCACTTTCCAAAGTAAATTGGCGCAAAGAAAAAAAGACGTGGTTTGGTATTATAGAGACTTTTTTTCAATAAACCATCACAAATAATATTATTTGTCCGTGGTAGAAATTTTACATTGTAAAATCAACCTCGACGGTGTATTGTAAACATATAGATAAATCAATTAATTATATTTAATTGATTATCGATTAGAATAGAAAACGACGCATGTGTCGTGATTAAGTATAATAATTTATTGAGAATTTCACGTAATAATAAAATAATCTTTATCACAGTACTTCTTATATCAGAATCGTAGAAAGTGTTCGTATGTCATTTTATAAATAAAACAATTATTACACGAATAAATCGTCCACTGTGCTGACATATTACCATAAATATGTTTAAACAGATAAACATTTAAAATATCACTTCCAGAGTGGACTTTTAATCAGTGAGAATATTTTAAAGGATATCTCAAAAATAAATAAGAAAATACATGATAAATAATTATACTATTCGGATTACAGGTAAGCTACGGATATTTTATTTTTGATTAATTTGAATAAAATCTACTAGCGGGAAAAATGGTTACTACTAACAGGTAGTCCAAAAATTATTAAATTAAAGGTAAGATATTTTATTTTAATATTTACCCATCTGATCATTTAAATATTCTCTCTGATTAAAAGTCGACCATATGTAAATAATTGAAATGGTAATGTTGTTTAAATACTTTTCTATCTGATAATAGGTATTAAAGTACGCAAAGGATTTTAAAGTGTAATACATTTTAAAAACTACTACTAAAAATATTATTATATTCTTATTAGTGCTATGAAATATGGAAAAATCATTAACGGTCTGGTGTAAATTTCATGTCAAAATTTATTTGGATAAAAAACAGCTCCATTAAAATATCAAATCCGCATTCTATAACCAATATGGATTAATTTTTTTTAATCGGTAAAATGTTCATGGTACTGAATAGGACCGTCTTTATAGTAATTACTTGGCTATTTAGCGGATTTAAAGTATTCTTTATCAGGAATCCCAACAACTCCATGTCATGTGAATGACTTTCTTTTTTGCATTAAAGTGACACTGGATATCTCACTTTTGAATTATCATTAATCACATTCCACAATTATTAACTATTTCGTTAACGGCTGTTAATTATTACTACACAAATGTGTAATATAAATCATGGTAGCGGTTGAAGAAATTCTTGTGTTTAATATTAAAATTATCGAATAGTACATACCTTTCATACAAATATTCACAAAGTATTTAGTAATATCCATGATTGGCGGTGAACTTTTTCCCACGGTTTTGTCTCTTGTTGACTTTAGTTACATTTGTCGAGCATCAGTAACTATTTTTTAATTCCTCAAATGACTATACTTAGGTCGATGGATAGTCACAACAGGTGAAAGTGAATCTGCAACAACGGGAAATTGTTGAGAGAAATTTATACGAAAGCCAGGCCTAATTGCCACAAATATGCTCATACGCAATGGACATCGTTATTTTAAAATCGATTCAAACAATCGACAAAAAACACGTAAATTACACCTTTAACGGTAGGCATTACAAAAATATGTACCAAACTAGCAAAGCTTAAAATAAAAATCTTTGTACTTGTACCAATGATTTAAATAATAGTGGTTTAGCCTTTAGTGCATCGCAAGATCGGGTAATTTTTCTTGATTTTTCCCTTCCAGTAGAGCCTTCTTTTATAGAGTTCCAAATCCCCTATACATTATTTTATAATCTTATGTTTTTTCATCACTAATAAATTTATTAAAATGTATTATTAAAATATTTTGGGCTAAGCAATGACAATAGATACTCCCGAGTTTGGAACTTCCTTTTTATACAATCTTTATTGTTTACAGAAAATAATTTGACATACAAGAAAAAAGCATACAAATGCGAAAAAGACTATGATTTTTATTTGAATCAATAACTACTTCCCATTATGAAAAGCACCCATCTGACCATATTATGAATATATTTCACTTAAAACTAAATAAGCAAATAGTAATTCAAGCTTACGGGAAATATTAAAAAAAAAGCGCGTCCACTAGTTTCGATTCACAAATATAGAGTAATTTCATAGTAAAATAATTTTATTTCAACAGTTAATGAATGACTCTAGAATTACATGGCTTGCTGATAAATGAAACTGGACCTAGGTTATAGTAATAAATTCTCTGGGCATTCATTATTAATTTAAATAAATAAAATGTAAGCATCTTTCGTATACATTTTTTTATTAAATTAGCGAACAATTATTTTAAAAGAACGTTTACGTTGAATTGTGCTCGACTATTGTGATTTATTTAAAAACCACATTGAAATACCAAACATTATTTATGAGAAATCTAATGGCTAGTATTTTTTTCACAATTTTTTTTTTCAAATCTTAAAATTGATCAAAATTACATTATTTTTTTGATGTTTGGTTTCCTAAAAACTGCTTGATATTATGGAAACGATGAACGTTTAAGTCGAACTTTACATACCTATACCCAAGTGATATTAATTGAGCGCGTATAATATGATAAGAGGTAAAAGATAGTAATGCTAGCCAGGTGGTGGGGCCAGTGGTGTCAACGTCCAGCACAGTATCAGGGTAGGAGAACTCATATAAGAGCGGCCGTGACCTACATGGATCTCAAAGCAGATCATATACTCGACTCTATACCATCCTTATTATAATCATAAGCAACCAGTGCCTTCGAATATGGACCTTTATAGTAAACAGTGAATATTACGTGTATTATCAGTGTATTCTAATATATTATCACACATTCGTAGTCTAATCAAATTTTACAAAATGGTAAGTTTCAGTGAAAAATACTATTTTAAATTAAATTATATATATATCGATTAAGCTTAACACAGAATAGGCTATTTAAATATTCGTTCTGTTGAACAATATTCCTATTGGAATAGTCGTTTTATATAAAAAAAGGCAATCCTCGCTTGGTAAAAAAATATTGTATATTTTTTCAAACAGCATAAGCTGTATAAACAATTATAATAGTTTATAATTTTAATAATTAAATTTTGAAAAACTTATTCAATAAAACCCATTACAGAAACTTTTTTGCTTGAAATAAAGCAATTTTTTTAATATAATCATTTATTATTTATCAAATTATGTGAAAACAGTATATTTCATGTCTTTGTATCTGGAAATATCCACTTTTCGATACAAACGAAATTTTTATATTTATATAAACACACTTATTTAGTTATAATATTAAATGCTCCACAAAAAATCCAATCCAATAATAAGATATACATATTTTCAAAAATGACTATGTTTTAAGCAAAAGAGTAATTCTAACCCATCTTAGTGATTATTTCGATGGGTGATTGGTTCACAATTTATATATTAAATATAAATTTACAATAATTAAATAATAAGTGTGAGATTAAAACTACATTCATGGTCTTTTTACCTATTTTGTCATGAGTATCATTATTTTGATACTGAAAATTAAATTATAATACAATAATAATATGTGGGAAAATATGATAAAAACCCACATAAAAAAAACTATTAAAAATACGTTTTTGAGTATAAAAAGCAGTTACTTATACCTACATGCTCTCATCGATGATATAGTTAACATAAGTAGTTGTATCTACATATATCGAAAGCTTGTTTATAGAGATATAATTAATATGTTTGGATAGAAAATCCAAATCTATTTTTGCACCCAAATATTTGTATTTTTGTCTCTCCTTGTAATTGTCAATTTTTAGATACGTTTCTGCATTATTAACCCATCGATTTGTGACCAGACATTTATGTATTGAGAATGCAATAATTTTACATTGAGTGAAAATTGCAATTAATCGTTAACGGTGCATCCGATCAGTGAAACAAATCGGAGCCAAATGCTAATCGTGCACGCCAGATTGAATAACCACAATCGGACATATAGAAAACATTATACTATCCTTATTATTACGATGGATGCGGGTCCATGAACTTCACAATAACCGGTCCATTGCGATTACTTTCTAATAACAATATAATTTTCGATTTTAAAGCTCGCCCGCCAAATGGAATCGAGCGGAAAATTTTGATTGGAATTCATGAAAATATCTACATGTATATTAAATGCAACCATTAACTATTTCGCCAATCCGTGAAATCAGAATATACATATTATATACTTTCACTGAACACCATAAATATGAAAATCTTTAAGCAATTTTCGGCATGAGGAATTTCCCAACTGAAAGAGAGTATAATTATTTTTTCTGAGGTTAATCCCCTATAGTTCAATATCATCGGTGAAAATGTAAATTACTTTAAGCATTAGTTGTTGGTTAATTTTTTGGGTCGAATCTGTATCATAATATTTTCCGACAATCTGATTTCAATACCTAATGCGTGTTTTAATAATATAAAACTCAATGATTAAAATATTTCTACATAAATAATTATATTTTCATCTAGCCTAACCTCAACCAAATTTAATTAATATTTTCAGTAGTATATTCTTTATCACATACATAAAATTATTTTTAATTTAAATGAATACCAATTAAATAAAATATAAATAAATAATATATACTTGGACAAAATATACAAATAGTTAAAAAAAATCATCTAATATTAAATAAATTATACAAGCAGACAGACATGATATAACATACACACCCCTTAAACAAGTATGTATATTATTATATTAATTTATCAACGAATATTATAATATCCTGTATATTTTTATTTAAAACCATTTTCATATAAAACACGCAGTAAGCTAACTAACAGTTACTTGCATGGAACAGTTTAGATGCATATTCACAATATGTTTATAAAAATAATTCATAATATTGGATATTGAGAGAATTGATTGTTTTGGACCCTTTCTAACCGGTATAATATTTTCATCTAAAATATTGTTAATTACACGGTGCAAAGTAGAGCAATGGTTTTATTGACCATTATGTTTGGGCGGCTGTTTGTCATACACTTTCCCGTAACTATTTCCAGTACACATTACCTTTTTTTAATATTTTCGGTAGATGCTTTATTCACACGGCTTACCTTTAATGGAATATTTACAGTAAGCGTAGACAATGGGATGGGAACTAGATCTAATAATATTGTCGTAACACTGGTCATAATATTATTTTAAAAAATCACCAGTTTGATGATGAATTCATAAGTATAGTGATTGCGGGAAACCGTCAATGATTGAATCGCTGAAGAATCAATAGAAATCGAAGTAAAGTGCATGTAATCGGTGCGTTTTCACCTGATAAATGTCAACAATCCTACTAATAATTGCATACATCACACTAATCAACCGATACACTTTCCAATAAATCATAATCTATAAAAAGACATAAATGAATATCTGTAATTGAGAAGCATGTCTAGTTTGAATATTCTTACAGTATAAAATAATACCTTTAGTATTTACTCTACAAATAAATAAAAAACTGGCTTGAGATGATCGATGGCCTTTTTTTAAATGGCTACAAATATTGTGATCATTGATTCAAATCCCACTTGAATTTAAAAAAAACGATCAACTACCAAAGATGTTTTTTTTTTATCATCATCTAAGCTTTTAAGTCGGTGTACTTAATATAATATATGAAATAATATAAAAGGTTATGTAAATGAGGCAGAAAATAGATATTTATCGCCTCGGTCTAATTGTATTATTAATCCCGATCGATCGTCTTGATCCATGTTTACTCTGATTTCCTCGATAATAAGGTAAATATTAAGGCGATTATTAAATTGGGCAGAGCCGTTAACACTGTTGTCTCTAAAAAAACAAAATAAATGTGTAGATTTAAGTAAATTTTACCCGATCGTAATTAAAAAAAAACTTTAAACTAATTGGTTTTTGATTATTAATTCATACATGTTGTTGATTTTAAAAAGTTTTTGTTGTTATTTATAATAAAATGGGATAGTTTTTTTTTCATGCGGTATTTTCGTAACCTTTAAATGTCGACTCCTAATTATCATTTTTTTTAATTACTGGACAAATGGTCCAAAAAAATCAAATACTGTGTATATTTTGGGACAGCTTTAGGTATTTTTTAGAGACAAGTAATTTATTTAGATTGCTTATGATCAAATATATTCGATAATGTAAAATATAAGCTTATCAAAGTTTAGTTTAAAATGCGATTCAATGTGTTTTTTTTTAATTTTCCACGCGAACTTTTTTAATAACTATCGTCAAAGTTAAACCACTAGTGTCAATAAAGTGCATAGCTATAGTGAAAGCTACACATTACGAATAATGGTATTGTAGTCATTCAAGCTCTAGTTAATAGAATAAACCTGCACCGGAACTCGAACCTGTGTTATTCCAACATAACATAGGAAGCAGAGCAGACAGACAGTTGCTTATGTGGACTTAGATTACCATGAAAACCACTAAAGATGTAATGCACTTTAACGGGATCCTCTTAACGGGTTTGCTGTTCCCATTTAAATAAATGCAGTTTCCATGACATTAATTTATTTATAAATATGTACATCTTCAGTGACTTTGTAGGGTAAATAATATATCTATGGAATTATATTTCTTGGAAAGGCTTAGTAAAGCTAAAAATTTCTTACCATTACATACAGGGTAGGCTTTTAGTTAGTGGAAATATTGTAATTAATATTAGCGAAAATAAACTAACTACTAGTGGGTGACCCAATGGTAAAATTACCTTATCTATTATTAAAAATGACCATTACTAATGACTTTCATATCCGAATGATCCTGAATTTTATTCAATTTAAAATGTATCATATGAAATTTAAACAAAATTCAACAGTTCTAGGATTATTATTTATGAAATATGTGATGTGTTGTAAATTACACTTTTTCTTCCACACAATATCTAATAATTTTTCAAATCAAATAACTAATGCATCTAGCAATAGAATAAATTTACCTCGGTTATTTAACTAATGTAGAAAATTTTCGTTATATTAAAGTGATTTTGTGTTTAGAACTAAATTTATTGAACGTGTTAATTGTTTACATACTGGAGAATGTTGTTAATGAAATTAAATTGCATGTGGATTACTTTTTTCAAAACAGTATCCACCGTTGATTATTTTTCTTACATAAATTAATCCCGCTTACTGAAAATACAACAGTGAAACTATAATAACAAGCTAGTCTAATCTATCATTTAAAATAAGTACGCTAAACACGCCAGATAAAATATTTCTAAGGCGTTGCGTGATCTTTGAAGACTTTACGAAAAGTATTTTTTCTTCTATCTCTACATGAAAAAAATACTTTTACTTGCAGCGTGTCTCGCGTGTGTTTCATGTGAAACTATTTTCTATTAAAGTGTGATATAATCATTTTTTTTTAATTTAAGGGTCGACAATACTTATCGATATGGTTGTTATATACCTTAGTGTTGATGGTGAGTGCTCAATTCCCCATACAAATGCCTCAAAGACCGAATCAAATAATGCAATTCAGAAATAGACCGAGATGGCCTCCAGTACAGTTCAATCCTCAATACAATATGAACATCAAAGGACCACCACTTATACCCTTCAGGTAATACACAATATACTCTATTATTTTACCCGTAGTGGCTATATTTATTGTTTGTATTTTTTAGAGGACAAATTCCCTTGATGGCTCTTCCAACGAATCAAAATCTAATATGGAAACAGCCGATTCATTTTAGGCCCAACGCTAAAGATATTTTTCAGGGGAGACCAGCTCCTCTTAAAGGATTTCCAGCACCGAACATTCCCCAAAGCTTCATCACCACCAATAAACTGGCCTTTCAAAAACCATTATATGCCTCCAAAGTAACCCCGGTAAATCTTCTATCTCCAAGCTATACCAAGTTTTTCACCAGCCAGAAGCCATTCAATATCCACACAGCTCAAGCCATAAGTTCGACCATAAGCACGACTCCATCACCTCATAGTGTCATCACTGTACCTTCAGTTAGTTATAGTAGTCATGCTTACACCCCTAAACCGACAGTAAAGCCTAGTATTTCCTATAAGGACCACCTTCTGCAGAATGCCTTTTCTGCTCCTCAAACTTTACCCCTAGCCTATAACTTCGGCGTCAATAGCTACACATACGATAAAGGTAAGCATTTATCCAATCATAAACCTTCCAAAATTATTTATATGAACAATTGATTCACATTAGTATATCTTTAAAATATCATAACTGCTCATTTTAATCAAAACTAAATATTTTTCAAAAGATCAACATGTCTATCTAGCATTTTAAAACAAATCTCTTTTATAAGCACATTTCACTATAAATATACCTACATATGTATATCAATATTGAGAATACAAAGATCGATTCCACTATAGAACATTCTCAAGTAAAATTACTTTGAAGTTAATAATTCTAGAGACATTGAATTTAATCTTTAATGATTATCATTTACCAATTATCTTATTTATTTTGTAAACTTATATTATTTTAGGACCAATTCACACAATCCCAGCGCCAAACTTGAGTTTAGCAAATAAACCGATTATAGTACCTGACCAATCAAATAACATCGAAGTGCAATCAAGCTTCAGCAATAATGTAAGAAATATACTGTACAATTTTGTATATCATATAGATTAAATTGTTAAAATTCTCATAGGTACAAGGGAGTCACACATATGAAGTAACTGAAGATAATAAAGATGATTTTACCAGGCAAAATAATGTATTTGCTCCAAATAATCAAATTTTGCAAACGAAAAATACAATTAATTCAATCAACAAAAATACTTCACCGCAAGCTGCAGCACTTCAAGCTCAAGTATGAATGATCTTAAATATATTTTTATCTATCTCTTTATTATTGAATTTAATATTGCCATATTAGACTCACATTTCTTTGGTTTTGGTGTAGTTTTACAACTAAATCAAAGTTGTTATTTTTTTAACTATGTATACGTAGTAGGTGTTTGGAATTAGTTGTATTTTATATTTAACAGGCTTATGTTCCTCTTTCATCTCAAGAATTGATTAAATTATTAAGTGCTGCACCTTCTCAACAACAGCTTAGCGATACTTACACACTTCCCTTAAACAAACAACCACAACTACAGCAACATCTTTTGCAGAATACCTTCGGAAGTAATGTTCCATTGCAGGTAGGAAATATATCTTGCCCAATTTCAACTATGTATTTTAAATCTTATATCCTTAATACTTACTATTTATGTGAAATAAATATAATATTGATTGATTTCAGTCATTAAATTCGGTGGCGTTCCCAACGATTCAAGCTGTTTCTATAAGTAACACAAAACCAAATGTTGCTTTTAATGCTGATCAAAGATACGCAGCCCAAGCCCCTAATCAGTATTTAAAACATTTTAATTTCCAACCGAATTATCAGACATTTAACTATGTGGAACCGCAAAGTCCTTTCACCCTCCAAAATGTGGGAAAAACTCAAAACATTGAACATACTAAAGAACAAACAGAAGAGTCTAAGACTCACCGCAACGTAATTCGTAATACTCAAGAAGGAGTTATTCGGGCAGTTGGTGAAATTTTCAATGCCACAGGAAGCACCGATAATATAGTTACGGCTTCTTCTGATAAAGAATCGAAATTCACACCCGTGGAGCCTAAATTCTATAGTGGTGATCTTTTGAGAGCTGTGGATGATCTGGCTATTTCGGGTACTGAAAATAGAGATTATTTTGCATCCTTATCATCCAACGATATGGCTGACACTATAGCCACATTACAAGCAGCAGGAAACTTAGTGAACATTGCAAAAATGACTAATCCAGGTGCAAAAAATTCAGTGAACTTGAATCCTTACAAAATGAAAAACTCAATCCCATATGTCGAACAAAAAAGCAATGATTTTTTTGCACCATCTGTGGCAGCGTTCTCTAATCGTTTAGCACCTATCAAAATATATATTCCGGATCAATATGATGATATAGAGACACAACCTTCAGAAAACATTCAAGTTAAAGCTTCACTAAATGCCCAAGTTAGTCCAAATAATGAAGAAGATCATGACTTTTATTACAAATACATGGAGGTTAGTAATTGAACAATATCATCATTAAGAAAAGCTAGACCACTCATTTCCATTTAAATTACAGACATTTGATAATAACACCGTGACAGAACCGACACCGGACATATATGTGACACCTGTACAGGATGACATGCCACCTAACGATGTTATTGTATCAATTCACAAAAACATCAGCGCTCCAACGTTAGACATCCTTACGAAAGATTGGAAAACTAGTATCGTAATTAAACCCAAGCCCGAAGATAACGCTGACAATCAAATATCGAACTTTGGTAACAAAATCAGATCAAAGCGTGTGTAGCTCAATGATTATTTAAAATATATAATTAACAAATAATTGTTATAATGTATTATTACATTTGCCAACAAGTGATTTACGTAAAATATATTTATAACTTTGAACCAAAAATATTCAATTAAACCATGAAAGTATTTAAATTATAAATCGAGTGTGAGATCTCAAAAAAGATATACCATAATTTTCCCATTTTACGTATTTCACTGACAGGAACTAAAATAAGTGTTTTGTATTTATAATTATTTAAGAACATAAAAGATTGAAAAATTATTTTGTGTTTTGATTTAATTTAAAAAAAATGAATAGGTGGAAAAAATATTAATTTATTATGTTAGCAGTATTGTACAAATGTGACATAACTATTTACATAGTTTAAAAATGTAACAAATGGAAAAAATAATACTATCACTGAGATTGCAAAATCATAAGGAGCAAACAAAAAATTAATTGAGGAAAAAAAATCCTAGATGAAATATCACCAAGCTAAAGTTTATCCATGAAATGAGGTTGACCAGAAGTTGTGCGTCGTTGAGTCAAAATATCACATCCCGTTTCTGTTACTAATAATGTCTGTTCAAACTGAAAAAGAAAATTAATGGGATAATTTTTTTTTTATTACAATATGATATGTGAATAAATAAAATGAATACCTGAGCAGACCACGATCCATCGGTTGTAACAGCGGTCCATTTATCGGGCCATTGATCATCCTTCCAACCTCCGGCATTAATCATTGGCTCGATTGTGAAACAATGTCCTGGTTGCATTACACCGACAGCTTTATTCTTAGCATAGTGAGGTACTGAGGGAGCAGTATGGAAAAGACGATGGATTCCATGACCACAATAAGACCGAACAACACTCAAACCATTGGCTTGAGCGTGTTTTTGGATCACATTACCTATTTCCCTAAAAAAAAAAATTTGCATTTATTTCATACTCAACTTATGATAGAAAAAAGTATGTATTGCCGATTAGATGCTTTTGACTAGGCTGTACCATATTTTTGTACATTTATGAAAGAATCAAATAAAAATTACACGCCCCTATTTAACGGTTTCCTATTGTGTACAAAAATTAATTACCTGTACTTTTCTCCTGGCTTAACAAGCGCAATAGCTTTTGATAAGCATTCATACGTAACACGAACAAGTTTTTTGTGTTCTTCACTCACATTACCAACAAAGAAAGTCTCATTTAAATCACCATGAAATCCTTTATGATATACAGTAACATCCACATTGCAAAGATCACCATCCTATACACATTGTTTTAAATTAGGATCAATCGAATACAAAATAACTATAAATATTTAACAAAATAAATACCTGTAGTGGTCTTTGATCTGGGATTCCGTGACATATTACTTCATTGACTGAAGTACAACAGCTGGCAGGAAACTGATAATAGTTCAAGGGACTTGGATAACAATCCCTTTCTATACAAGCCTCATGGACTACTCGATCAATTTCATCTGTAGTCACACCAACATCACAGGCTCTGAAATATCAACAACAAATATTTTATTAATTACGCTTTGTTAACAATTTGAAAATATTTACCTAGCTGCTTCATCCAACACTTCTCGTCCCAATTTACAAGCGACTCGCATACCCTCAATTTCTTCATCGTCTAGTACTTTAATTTGAGAAGTACCTTTCACGGCTTGTTCGGACACTGGATATCCTTCAGGATGATCGGCATAATCTGGTCTCGGAATATGTGTGGGCACAGTTCTTATCGGAGTTTGAGGATATGGACGTAGCTTTCCAGTGAACGAATAGCAAGGCCATGGGTTATAAGCGTCTTTGGTTCCGTTAGTATTACCAACTTCTGCGAAAATAAAAAAAAAAATTATAATAAATATTTTGTTGAATGATCGTAACATATTTTGATGAATGAATTCTAGGAGAGTTTTGTATCTTTATTTTTTTAGAAAGATAATTATTATGAACGAATTTTAATAAACAAAAAAATCTAAAATGATTCCACATAAATATATGTATGGGTGTTTTTTAAGTAAGGTTGGATTAGAACCTAATCAATTCAATAAAAGTTTTTGTAATATTATAAATGAGAATAGAATGTATGGGTTATAAAGTTGGACACCAGCCAACAAGTGTTTATTCTAGTATGTGAATAGAAAAGGCATAGTTTATTAGGAGATATGAAGTAAAAGACCGAGTTTGCGACTCCTGGTGAACATGGCTGCCGGTGTAGTGGTGACTTAAGAGTATTTAGTATGAGGGATATTAGCAAGTAGCAGGGCCAGGGGTGGTCGGGGGTAGCCAAGGGTGGTCAGGGTAGTTTATGGTTAATGAAGAGTACTGGCGAGTTGATGGATGATCTTGTGGTTCTTCCAGTCCTGCTTGAAGCACTGCTGCGTACAGAACAAGGCGGCCGGTAACACGTGCAGACCGAGTGAAGTGCACGTCGGGCAGCGCAGACTAGCGGCGCGGCCACAACCGCTGGACGAACACACTCCTGACATTACTTGCTATCACTTCACTTCACTTTACTTCACTTCACTATCTGCACTCTCTTACTACTGGTGTATTATCACTATTATATCACGACACTATACAAACACGCGCTCTATGCAAGAACCACTGACATTAGACATCAGTGTTGCCAGCACTACTAAGAACGGAAAAAAGCAATTTCAACATTTTATAGAAAAATCTAAAACAAATATTTTAACTCATTCAGTTACATTTTTAGATTATTATTTTTAACATACAACAATTTACAGAGATATTGAAATACAATATTATTGAAAACATTTCATGATGAAACCGGGTAATTGCTCTACGAACAAAAAAAGTGCAAAGAATTAAAACGTGGCTTTTGCAAGAAAAAAATGGCACCAAAAATGTGAATCTTCAGGAAACGAGAGAGATGAACTATTAATTAAAAAAATATTGATAGAAGAGGTACTCAACAAAAATGAATAGTTTATATGCTTTTACCTAAACATTTCGGTGATACACAATTGTTTAATTGACTAAATAAAAAGACCAGTAGGTTTTTATTCGTGAACATTACGACCATGGACCTACTTTTATTGTGTTTACAATCTATGTATATGTAATATCTAAGCGAAAATAATAAATTGATATTCATATTTATAGGTACGTACTCATTTTATATATAACATGCATATACAAAGATTTAAGTTGCTGGAACTTAGCAAGTACGTAACAGCCAGACTTATTATGTAGAAACTAAGTAAGTAGGTACCTATTAACGATATAAGCTCAAAAGTATAAGTACGTACGTACCTATATCTATATTTTAGAGCTAGATTATCCAATAATATTGATGAAATACTTGAATGACAATAGAATAGATCGATGACGTGGTCCGATAACAAACGGAAAACCTAATTGAGTGGAATAACTCTCGATAAGAGCTTTGCACAGCCGATATTTAATCATTTTACCCACTGTCATTCAATTTTTTAATCCCCAATACGGGCAGTGATGACAATGAATTTAAATCATATCCTCTACATTTGTCCGATATTTATATATTTTAATTGTCACTGTGTAATACCTACGTATCTACTTTTTTTCAATCCATATGCCAAATTACAAAGAGAGAGTGCATTTGCAAACGGAGACATATGAACATCTTAAAAAGTCTTTTCCATCTCGCATAATACATACATATAAGAGTTTTCCTTCAAAGAAACTCCTCTAAATGAGAAGTAAAATGAAAGACTCGAACCAAGTCTGCGCTGCGATGTGACAATTTCGAAATCCTTACACGTATCATGTGAATTTACTATCTACGATTTCAATTGTTATATTTACGTGTTCAGTATTGAAAGCTTATTAAACTATTTAAAATGAATATTATGAATTAGAAATTTTAATTGCTTCTAAGTGAAAGATAATTATGCTATGTACCTACAAGAAATCGGTACTTTTGGTTCTCATTTGGAATGGGTTAGATAGATTTTTATTTTATGATTGTTTATCATATTATCTCTAGGTACCATGACTATATAGATGACATTTTTGGAATTTATGAGACAAGACGTTGATAATCGATATAGAATATGGATACAAAAAATAATTAAAATATTTATCATAAAAATTCTTATAAATTTCCTGGAAGGTAATGGACGTAATGTGGTTCAATTACAATGACTACGATGAATGTCAATAATCAGAAAAATACGACTCATTTGATGATTTAAATTCTCAAAAATTTCCACACGATATTATGATCATCGTTTCTAGAAAAACTGGATTTGTTGCAAGCCAGCAGTTTGGATTTCGAGTAAAAAAAGGTGTGTAGTTAATGAGGCTAGCGTGCAGAGCTGCTCTTTTTCATTTCACAAAACTAGTGCACTTCTCAGAAACTTAATCCACGATATCCGATTAAAAGGCTGGAAGTTGGTTAACAATCAAAACTTACCGTTGGCGTCCCTTGTGGAAGAACTTGTGCCTCGTTGAACATTTTTCAATGTCGTCGACACTTCCCTCCAGAGACACCATTGTCCAGTTAGTCGATTCCAAACAATCTCGACTATATCCTTACCTCCATTATACCTCAAAAAAGAATAAGAGAATTAATAGCACGTCAGTAGTATTCCTAATAAGAATGCCAACTGAATAATTAACTAATTTACCAATGAAGGATTTTTTATAGATAATAATATTTGAGGCTATCAGAGCAAAAGTGATGTAACCCCATACATATAAACATAAGATATCTCATGAGTGCCTAATTGCGTGGTTAGTTCAAGTGGATCAAGTGGCCAAAAACATCAGTTATCTGGCAAACATTATAGTGTAAACATCTCTCTTCATATCTTCAGTTATATTTCACAGTAAAATGGGTAAATGCATTGTTACTACATGTCATATGGACTCAAACATACACTCAAATACATCTAGGCTCAGTTTTTACCAAAGACTACTTCTTTAACATGTTTAAAATATTATTGCCCTTTAATTACCAAAATATTGTCACAACCACTCTCAGTGGTCACTAGAAATGTGCTAGTGAGGGAGACACACGTATGCCTATGAATAGGAGAGAAGAGTGCAACAATACACGAACTACACGAATTATTTATATGCAATGCGATATCTAATTTTTATATATATATATATATATATATATATATATATATATATATATATATAACCCACAATTTACGTTGCTTACGTTTCTGGTAAAAAAATATGTTCTTTACTATTAAACGAAAGTCACAAATATTATAGACTTAGAGGTTATTTTTTATTAAGTTATTTTAAAATAGTTAAAATAGGGTTTACGAAAGGAATAAAGTTAAAAAACAATTTTAACTCGTCATTATCTCATAATAAGTAGTTTGGAGTTACACCACATTTGCTCTAATAACCTCATTTATGTTCTGAATTTGTATTAACTTTCAGTTATTTCATAATTTCAAATAAAATAGTATTATAATAGACATTCTTGCTAGGTATTATAATATTCAAACCACGCAACTCCTTACTAATCAAAACTTTCCTCTGCATTTCAACAACGACTCATCCGTCTCTTCTTTTTATATTTCCACAGAAAGCCGTAACCAATGATACCTTTGAAAGGTCCCTAAATTATACTGGATGATACAAATAACAGGAGGGGAAATAATTCTAATTTTAGACTTTCCATCGAGGCAGATAAACAGGAAAAAATAAAGCAAGAAACATTGTGTTTTAGAATTACACATACAAAATCTTCACTCACATTGGACCGTTATATAGACGAATTGGCAGCGCGCTCGCATGGAACTGGCAAAATCATACGGCTCCAGAGAATATATTGAATAAAATTATTTTTGTATACGAAAATATTTATAGAGCTCTGGAAGTGGGGTTTGCTATCTACTATATTTAATATAACTTATTTCGAACATACGCCTATAAACGATTTAAACCACCGAGAGCGGATGCGTGGGAAGTTGTATGTAATGTCCATAAATTTGATAGCGATGCAGTGTTGTCGGGAAAAAATATAATATAACTATGTTTATAACATTACATTTTTACAGGAACTCAAACTCACATCTGAAATCTCCAAATCATTCAAAACAAGTGCCTTAAAATGATATTAAACTTGGGTCGAGGAACATATCTTAAAGATATCCACGACTTCATTAAATTGCAAAATATAGAATCAGTTATCACAAATTTGGGCAAAAGACATTTTAATAAAATGACTAATTTCTCATCTAATCCACTTGTGTATTATTCACGAAAACGCAAGTTTAGACTGTCTATGAAATATAATATATGAGCTCATAAAGCTAATAGGCATATTTTAATTTTTGTTAAACAATTCACATTGTAATTATTTATTTTTGTCTTTTTTCTTTATGTTTTGATCCATGTATTTAGTTTTTAGTCATCAATTATGTCACAAGTGGGTTTTTGTAACATTTTTACATACATTATAACGATTATTGTGATAAAATGTAATTTTTAATACCAAGATAAGAATCATAATGTTAAAATAAATAAAAAGACCATGTCTGTAGGCATCATCTCATTTGAATTATGTATTGTATCAGAAAGATTATTGTTAATTATATTTAATAAAGAAATTGTACAACAACAAATTACGTTTTTAGTTTTCAAGTCAATCCAGAAGGGATGATATTGCATTATCCTTATATTAATGAAAATACACATTGAATTGATCGAGTTAACGTATCGATCAACAAAAAGACTTTAGAAAAATAGATTGTCCATCCAGTGGGAGTGTTTTCCACCCATTTCAAAACGATGAAAGCTTTTAAGAGACAACAACTTCTCGTCAAAATAAACACTCCCATTGTTTTCAAATCCCGCTCGATGCCTTGTCATTTTATAGGGTGAATATATACAATTCTACTAAAATTTATATTAAAAAATTCACATAAAAATCAATAAGTGGTGTCTAAATATAAGTTATGATGATTTAATAATAATTATTATTATGATTGATAAAATAATAACATTTTTTCCTTGACAAATAACAGTTAGTTATAGTTATGCACATATTAAATTAACTAACTGCATACCTAGGTTGTATAATTCAATGTGAAATTTTAATGAAAAAAAGTCACAAAGAGCTCATGTGTGAGGAAATTATTTATTTGATATATTTAATGTACATAATCGATTGTATTGTAAGATGTTTTCAATCAATAACTTATTGATACTCAATATGTAACTATCTGGCTACACTGTTAATAAATGCTTTTAATTGAAACTGAAATCTTTTAATCTTCATTATGTGATGCCAGTACGATTATAAAAAAATATACAAAAACAGCATTTTTTTTGTATAAAAAAATAATTTATTAATATTAAAATAATTTATTATGACAGCTTGAGAATCTTCGGTTTTATTTATGAGTGAATATATGTTGTCATTTGAGAATAATACAAACAACTTTATGATGTCATCGCATTAGTTCAAGTTCAAGGTCAAGTTCAATTTTAATAAACGTCAACAAGGTATTGTTTACATTGCAAAATACCTAGTGCATTTTGAGTGAAATTACACTGTACCGTACTTTGTTTACATATTCAAATGAAGCGGTCAATCACTAATAAGTAAATACGCAAGATTCTCAAACTTGAAAAGTTTAACTAGCCGACTTGGACCATTAATGAAAGTTTGGTTGTGTTAATTTAATGTACCATTCCTTACATTTAATTATTTGAGTATCAATAAAACACATGTTGTATATATAACTTTAAATCACATCAGCAATTAGCATATAAATATTTCGGAGAATGTTAAAAAAACGTGTCCACTGTTTACGAATTGTGTATAGAGCAATTCGGAAATTGAATTATTTCAAGTATACAAACGACATCTTTAGAATTACAATAGTGGAGAGACCTCATGAATCGCGTAGTCCTGAAAATCCTATTAGAAATAAGAACAGAGCCACAAGATAGAAAGCAACAATGGTCTTTCAGGTCATCATGAATATTTCTGAAACCATCTGAAAGCTTCTATATACGAGAGCATAAACACATATTTGAGTAATTAATGCATTTCTGCATAATTAATATGAAATAGTGAAAAAATTGTCTAGTCGGACGGTAGTATTTCATTGGCCCTAAGACTAGCACCGCCCACTGGTCAAATCATCGTGAGAACAACCAACAGCTCGACACATGACATCATGTCATTGTCTCCTCTTGATTTATTGTCAAATGCAAAATATTTCAATGGCCATTACAGCGAAGTGAGACCGACTCTGGATCTCTCAGATTTACAACATCCCACAAGAGAGAAAGAGCTTGGGGGCTGAAACTCGACTAGGTAGATTTATCGGTCGCAAGTGCTGGAAATTAAGTTTATTC
>JAGTTH010003787.1:0-29946 GCA_022606485.1 Agraylea sexmaculata | reverse complement strand
AGATACGGACACACCGCGAAATATTGCAACAGGACTCCGCGTTGCGTAAAGTGCGCAGGTGAGCACGCAACAACTGATTGCAACAGAACAACAAGAGACAACAATGTGAAGTGTGTCAACTGCAACGGGAATCTCCCGGCAAATTATAAAGGTTGCGAAACACGCAAAAAGGTACAAACAAGCCAATTCCCCGTATTAAGAAAGAAAATAATTTCAAAACAGACAAACAACTTGACTAACACTACAACTTTCAAAACCAATGACATACCAAAGTCGTATGCTCAAGCCACCAAAAATATCGAGCCAACTCCCGAAAAACCACAAGACAATATTATAAATAATTTAATAATTAAAATGGACAAACTCATTGAACTTGTCATGAAAACCATGGACAACATGACACAGATCATGGCAGCTCTTGTCCTAAATAAAAAATGATTTCATTATTAAAAATATGTCTTTGGAACGCCAACGGTCTTGGACAACATAGCCAAGAAATAAAATTATTTTTAAAAGAAAAAAACATTGACATAATGCTTATATCGGAAACACACTTTACCGAAAAAGCTACATAAAAATTCCCATGTATACTATATATACGACGAATCACCCCGATGGAACTGCGCATGCCGGAACAGCGGTGATAATTAAAAACACTGTGAGACATCATCTCACTGAAAAATATGATCGAGACTTTCTCCAAGCAACCACAATTGATGTCGGAGATACAAATAATTATGTATATATATCGGCTATTTACTGCCCACCCAAACACTCGATTAAACGAGAACATTTTGACGATTACTTCAGAACACTTGAAGCGGATAAATTCATCGCAGGTGGGGACTTCAATGCCAAACACCAACAATGGGGGTCTAGACTGGCCACACACAGGGGGAGAGAACTGTATAAAAGTATGGCAAACAACAAGTTGACTCATCTATCGACTGGTGAACCAACATATTGGCCTACAGATAGAAGAAAAACACCGGACCTCATAGACTTCTGCGTAGTGAAAGAAATTCCAATCGAAAGACTGAGCGCAGAATCTTGCCTCGATCTGTCATCAGATCACTCACCTGTTATTATTAAATACAGCTTGCTGCAACCAATTAACAAACCCAGTAAATTTACACTCGGTAACCGTCACACAGATTGGGAATATTTTAGACATATCTTAAATGAAAATTTGAAATGTGATATACCATTGAAAACCGAAGACCAACTTAACACCGCAGTTATTCACTTTCAAAATCAAATTCATTCCGCAGTGAAAAAAGCCACGCCCAATATGTCAAAAAAACCACACTCAACAGATGATTTTCCCCGCTGGATTCAGGAAAAAATACATGAAAAAAGACGCATTCGTAAAGAATGGCAAAATACTCAAAGCAAGGAACTCAAGAGAAAACTGAACGAAGCAATAAGAGATATTAAAAATATCCTATGTGAATGGAAAAATAAAGGGATTCAATCCTATCTGGAAGGTCTTACAGCAACCGACGCTACAGATTATTCTCTATTGAAAGCTACAAAAAAACTAAAACGGCCCCAAATATCCATACCGCCCATCAAAACGGCTGACGATAAATGGGCAAAAACTACCAGAGAGAAATCAAACGAGTTTGCGAAACATCTCAAGGAAGTATTTACACCAGCGGAAAGGATGTGTTCCCCTGAAGAAGAAAGTCACATTCATAATTTATTAGATAGTACGGAACATAAAGAAAACTAATATGTCAAAATTGGACTTCAATGCGTCAAGCATGTTATAAAATATGAAGTACGCGCAAAAAAAGCGCCAGGACATGACATGATTACCGGGAAGATAATCAAAGAATTACCAGATATCGGATTAAGATTTCTAACCATAATATTTAACGCGATACTTAGAATGGGTAGCTTCCCTAGACAGTGGAAAATAGCAGAAATTATTATGCTACCTAAACCAGGTAAACCACCCGAAGAAGTCACTTCATATCGACCGATAAGCCTCCTGCCAATATTTTCCAAAATATTTGAAAAGATTCTACTGCGCAACATGAAACCAATACTTTTTCAAGAACACATGATCCCTGATCATCAATTCGGTTTCAGAGAAGCGCACTCGACAATTGAACAAGTTCATCGAGTTGTAACGATCATAGATCGCTCCATACAAGAAAAAAACTACTGTTCAGCAGCATTCTTAGATATCAGTCAAGCTTTTGACAAAGTCTGGCACCCAGGCCTGCTTTATAAAATCAAAGGAAAACTGCCCAAAAACATGTATGATATTATCAAATCGTACTTGCCCGATAGACAGTTTTTTGTTAAATATGACAACGAAACTTCAAATCTTAATACCATAGGATCTGGAGTACCGCAAGGGAGTGTACTAGGTCCTGTACTGTATCTAATATATACAAACGATCTCCCAAAAACCGACAACACGACACTGGCTACATACGCTGACGATACCGTCATACTCGCTTCGGACAAAGATCCAACAGCTGCCTCACAATTACTCCAGAAACACCTTGACGCAATACAGAAATGGCTTGAAGTATGGAGAATTAAAGTAAATCAAACCAAATCGACACACGTGACATTCACAAACAAAAAAACAGACATGTCCACCAGTGAAAATTGGTGGGAAAAATATTCCACAAGAAGACTCGGCTAAATACCTCGGTATACACCTTGACAGAAGCCGAACATGGCAAAAACACATTAAGACAAAGAGACTTCAAATGGAAAAAGACAAATGTACTGGTTGATTGGCAGACATTCCCAACTCACTTACAAACAAGCTATTGCTGTATAAAGCAATAATCAAACCCATTTGGACATATGGATGTCAACTGTGGGGGACAGCTAAGGATACTCATATCAGCAGTATCGACAGGTTACAAAACAAGACCCTGAGAGCAATTTTAAATGCTCCATGGTATGTACCCAACTGGGTCCTATTACAGGACTCTAAAACAATGACAGTACGAGAAGAATTGAAAAAATTCAGCGAAACGTACCAAAGTAGATTAAAAAGTCACCCGAACGTACTAGCGAGGGATCTATTGACCGTAGACTACGCAAGACGTCTACAAAAATACAGACAACTTGACTTGCCAGCAAGATTCAAGGACTGACAATGGTGTTTACTTGATGAAACAAGTATGAACACTTGAACACTTATAACCTAAACACAACGCCGGGATTGAGTCGTCACTGGACAACCAACCCTCAAGACAATGTGACAACAGACGACGAGTAAGATGTCTTTAGACAGGGTACTCAAAATATAAATCAAAAAAAAAAAAACTGTTACTAGTTACACAGGTCACCGACTTAATAATCAGTATTTACCTTTTAATACACGAAATCAGAATAAACCGCTAGGATTAAACGATTAGTCAGAGTTTATTGATATTATACACGATCAACCAGTCTGTAATCACCGATCAAATAAATTTAAAAAAATGTACATAAAAACTTTAAGCTCTAGTCTATTCATATACATTCATACAATCAGCTCTATCACGACTCATTACACTATTATATTGAATGTCGTCACATTTTAGGAAAGATTAAAAGTATTCAAAACAAAAGACCAAATTTAATTGTTGTTTTGGGATTTATTAATATTATTAATATTTTTTATTTAGTCCACATACCTTATATATTTAGCTATTTGCTGTGTAACATTAAAAATTTTGTACATAAACCTCGATTATTATTTAAGAAAATTTCATAGTATGTGACATAATTGGTGATATGAATAATAACGATTGAAATTACACAGAAAGTCGATTTTGTTACTGACTCGAATTTATTTTAATAAATGTTAGTTTGTACAAATCTTTTAGGGACTTTTTTAAATATAGTTTTATGTGTTTGTTTAATATTTGTATGTAATGGTTTTGATTTAATAACGAAAATCAATCATAATTGAAGACCTTGGCATCAGTTACAGTTAAAAAGGCACCTTTCAAAACATTTATAATATATTTCAAGATAACTATGTTTTTCATCATTCTTAAAAAATTAGATTCTTGTGATAGTTGACAAATTTTTCCGCCAAGGTCTATAAATGTATAAGTGTTCAATGTTATATAGAAAACCAACACAAATATTAAATATTGATTATCAAAATTCGATTGTAAGTGACATATCACATTTAACGAGTCCATATTCGTTTTAATAATATTTTCAGTCGTATTTGTGATGAATTAAAGTGATTGTATTTTAGTACCGGTAACTCGTTGGCCTAGGTTTAATTCAGGTGTGCGTTTGATTTGACAAGGGTTTAGCTTCACCCACACACTTTAACTACTATATTATTCAATATAATATTTCAACTTGAGGTCATCACAGAGTCAGATGTTTAATAAACTATATTAAATAATTAAAAAAACATTGTTTGTAAAGAGTAGTGGTTAATTATAGTGTATATGACACAACAAGCGCGTGTCACAATTATCGATGTAATAAATATTAATTGTCAATTAATTCACACTACATAGTTGGCGTGTTTCAATACCTGTATAATTATCCTGAAGCCGCTTCTATATAGGTGTAATTTGGTGAGTTGATGATGATAATATAATTGTATAAATCTAGTTCGTCTCCGTGTTAACCTTGTTCCCATGTCTGGTAGTTGTACGTGTACGTGTACGGCATAGAAGAAGTGGTTTGACCGTATATGTCAGGTGGCAACTGGACTTTGTCTTACTTGCCTTATATTATGTTTCATTGTAATTATTAATTATAACGTGGAAATAATGCTGAAAATCACATTGTCAAGCTTTCGTTGGTCTGAAGCTGAAGTCTTTTTGTTTTTCGTCCCATAGAAGTGACTACTCCAATATTTTTAATCAAATGTAAAATGATATAATTATTAGTCACTAAATAAATAACTAATTAAAAGCATAATTTCTCAACCTTTTAAAGACTACAATTTTATTTATTATCTTTGTCAAATCATAAAATCACGAGGACGTATCACAGTTTTTTTTATATACAAAAAATGTTCACGATTTTTTTGACGAAACTTTGATACAGTATTGCAATATTTTGTGATAAATTAAATAGTTTGATTAATATTAGGAGGAATAGAGATTAATCAAATAAAATTAAAAAAAAACAATAAAATTAGTTATACATGTATTTGAGAAATTTTACAAAAAAAAATGTGAATAAAAAATAAATAAGTTATTTATTTTATTAATTAGCTAATCTTAAAATATCCTATCTTCTTATCTTTGTATCTAATTATCTTGGTCAATATTAAATATGATATCTTTATCTTTTTTATTTAATTTAGTAATTTTTTTTATTCTAAAAGATAGGCCTATTACAAACACGTAATTAACATATCTAATTAAGATTCAAATTCACCAGATTTTTAATAAAAAAAATTAAATTCTGTTGTTTTTCTTATTGCACCGTGAAGCTGTAAAATGCGACTCTCCTTTACTGTCTCTAAAATCTGGTATTTCTGTTAACATTACGACAGACCATGGCTCCAATAGTTTAACAGTGAGATACGTCGCCCTTGATAGTGATATCTTATCCAACAACTATTAACCAATATTCAGTACCTTGTATAATAATATTTGGGACGTTGTTAATTATTTTAACTTAAAATGGTTTTCGTTTAATATTAGTAGGGATCTGAAGATTTCTCGTATGTTAGAAAGTCGTATATAAAACATAATAAATAGTTTATAAAGATCGGTTAATAGAAGAGGCGGAGTCAGGCCCGGGGCATTACCGGATAATGTGTTTTAAAGGGGAGTTTTTACTATTATATAAAATTGTGATAGTGATGAGATAAGAGAGAGGTTTTTTAAAATTAATTACAGATGTTTTTTTTTTTCAGGACACGCTCGTCGAGGCGCAATTTAAAAGTCCCACGGGATTAATCTAAATGATGATACATTTGAGGGTTCCCGCAGCGAGAAGGGGCTTCACGGGCTTCACACAATATGTATTATATGAGCATCGTGAAGAAGTCTCGGTCACGAAAGGAAACCAACCAACCAAACCAGAAGACAAGCCAAATCTTAATTTATGTGCAGGAACAAAGCACAACAAGTCCATGGAGAATAAACTACTACCAAGGGCATCCTTCGCCCACATGTGTTTTCATATGCCTATCATCTATGTGTATGTATCTCTATGGGGTTTACAGGGGTCGCCATTCAACATTTATTTTAAATATTTCAATTTTATTAAAGATGGGAATAGTGAGTCAAAAGAGCGTATAGAGAGGTATTTTCAAAATAATCAATCATTAAAAGTTATAAACAAAATTAATCCACAGGATAAGGGTTCGATGTGATAAGAACGTATACTAAAGTAGAGTCAGTTTCGGGATAATTAGGTAAAAAAATATATATTTTATATATTTTTTGATAGGGAATTTTACTAGCCCTTTAATAGTATTTAAATTCCCAATTTTGTTTACTGTCATAAAAAGTCACATTAAAATATTCAATGAAATTTTTCATTATATTGTATCATAATTTTAAAATAAGTAACTTTTAACTATATTAGTAGTAGATTAGATATATTTTGTGAATAATTTATTCATATTATTATCTGAGCCTTTCAGTTACTTGAAAAATAGAAAGAGTTGCTTATGAGGATTATTATTATTAGTTTAGAGTATTTGTTTTAATTAGATTTTTAAACTTTTTATTAAAAGTACTTTTTAAATTGCACGCATATCCAACATCATATAATATTTTTTATTTATTTATTAGCAAAGAATCTTTAAAGTCGTTTTACTTAGAAAAAAAGTCGAAGGAAGAAATGGATTCATGGTTATGAAACTATATGCGTCAATACATAAAATTAAGCTTAAGTCTAAAGATTTTGTTTGGGTTAGGTACTTGAATAATTAAAAAATATATCTGAAAGTGTATTTTTGTATTAATTTCTTGAAAATGAAGGTCTCGATTAACCTTTATTCCAATCCATGTAATGAAATTAGGTTTAAACAAACCTAAATCGAAGTATGTACATAGGTTGGGTTAGATACTTTGATCATGTAAAGAAATAAATATTTTTAAATAAATTTATTGAATTTTGAAAAATGTTGACCATGACCTAAATAACTGGTTAGTGGTTTATAGAAAAAAGAAGATCGGGATGGTGTCCACAAAAAAGGTTGCATAACTAAAACATATGTAGCCCAAGTGGGCTCAGCTCCCTACTATGCAAGGTCGTTCCTTTTACATAACAACCTGCAACTATCTATCATAATCATTTTATATTTAATATTATTCAACTAAATAACTGATGATTAAGCTAACTAATAAGTTGCTCTTATAGAACTGTTGTATTCCCTAAATAATATCTACAAAAATACTGCTATATGTATGTATGTCGTGTACTTCACTATTGAGTATGATTACTATAATTGAATATTTATAAATTGAAAATATATTTAAACATTACCCAATATAATAGTAAGAGCACTTGGATATAAAATAGGTATCAATAATCAGTTGTACATTTAATTTCGTTAATGATAAATAAACCTAACCTAACCTAACCCGAGAATTATTATTGGATGATATAAATAAAAATAGGATATTTTAAGATTGTTATTTCAATACTGAGAGAACCTACTCAATTCAAAGTGATTTTACAAAATAATTATGCATTTTAAATGTAGTGAATTCTACCCAGAAGTGAGATTTATTTTATTCGTATTTATACATTTAGATTTTTTAACCCTTAATTTTGACTATTAAAATTATTTAACCAAATACATTTATTAAACTGTTAGTAATGGGTTTTTATTTTTTCCATACTATTTTTATTTAATATTACATTACCTCTTATATCAAATAAAAATGTTATTAAAATTCAAAAATAATACTTTGTAATTGGTTTTGTTAATGTTATAAGTCTATTATTGTTAATGTTTATTAATCTTTATATCTGTAAATGGGTTTTCCCATACTTTTTATTATTTAATATTAAGTATCTCTAATGACACATAAAAAAGTTATTCTCATGTTAGTTATGGTTAAAAAGATTTATATATTCTGTACACCTAAGTCCAATTCATAGGATGTTTTGTGTTATTCAAACTATATGTTAATTGATATATTTTTTAAAATTTTTATAATAAATTCTGTTGTGTTCCTGTAGAGTAGTTTTATTGTTATTTGGATTACCGCTTCTAGCACTGAACCTTATTTTATTGTATTTAGAAGGTCAATTTGTATGAGTTTACAAAATACACGGATATGACGTCACCTTCGAGTTTCAGGAGTACTAAAAAGTCAGGTAGTGGTCCTTAAAACCCAAAAAGCCAAATACGATATTGCCTCGTATTATATATCACGCCTCGGTCAAACCATTAAGGACGGGGTTGGTGTTGTTTATAATGGGTTATTTCGAGGCAGAAGATGGGAAAGAATATTATCCAATCACAAAAAATCTATACATATATATATATATATTTGGTCTGTTTATACCCATTTACAACCCTTACCGAAATAATTAACGCGTTTTTTGTCTAAATCTTCTCAACCCATGTATGCGTATTTTAATCGGTAGCATATTTACTGAAAATACTACAATATTGTATCGAATAATAATCTCTTAATTTACAAAGCATCCCAAAATTTACGCAGTATGTAATTGAGGTGTTCAGTTCCATAACCACCGACTCAAATTGTTTCGGGTAAAACGACATTAAGGGTTTTTTGCTCTTATGAAGATTATAATATTTGTAAGGAAGGAACAGATTCTCTTCCATAAGGAAATAATAAATATAAGTTGTTAATGCACGAATATAAATCGCCATGTCCAATATATAACGCGATATTAAAACTCAATTTAATCAATGAATTAGAGTCTAATTATAAAATAAAATCATGACGAGCAATTTCTAATTTTCAATTAACAAAATAAATATTGAGCTCGTGGTTAAGGAACTCAACAATTTCCATAAGGCATACATCGTATAATATTATAAAAAAATAAAAATATAATTAAGGGTAAATCTTTCCCAGAATTCATTGGCATATGGGTTATTTTTTGTAGAATATTTCTATGACTATAAGAGACTCTTTTGGTACATTAAAATGCTACTTTTCCCAAAATATGTCATATTTTAGCCCCTTTAAAATAGATTTGTACTCCACTCTTCAACAAAAAAATACCACACAAACTTTACTTAGCAAACAGACACTTGACATTAAAGCGGGTTTTTAAAAAGTATTTATATTTATATACATAGTTGTGTGCTCATTCATCTTTCAATTTTAGTATGTTAGTTTTTTAACAAAAAAAATAATTATTTTTAGAGCATCATTTTATAAAAAATGTATTTGGGACAACTAAATATTATTTGTATCAGTACGATACCACCGATATATTAGCAGGCCATGCAACTATATAGTAGCATATTGACACTACTTTATCTACTTCAACTACTTTCAAATTGCCGTCTGGATTTTCACTCTTGTCTGCTTTTCGTTTGATCTCAATTTATTTCCAATATTGAATATTACTTAAAATAAAAAAAACAAATTATTTCTTTATTTCATATATAATATATCGTATGTCATACATTTAATAAATAAAAATCAATAGTGAAAGTTATAAAAATTACAAGAAAATGGATTAAAGAGATATTATTTACAATTATATTTATTTAATATTTGCGTGTGTTAGATAACAAAATCAAATAATTTATTTATTTTTATACATTCTTTATAACCATTGTAAGTTTACAGATGATCCAATGGATTTGGATGGTTTAGAATATAAAAAGAATAAATAATGAAAAAATCGACTTCTTACTCACTTCTAATTTGCAGTGCGCCTTAGTATCTACTAGTATCACTACTCCAATATGCCAAAAGTTTATATTTTTCAGACAAGGACTTATTCGATGGCATCTGAACGTTTGATTATCAAGATGGCGGACCAAGTAGACGAGTCTGAGTGAGACAATTGGTGTTCCCTCTGTCAAGCTCATTAGTTTATGGACTTGTAATATATGGGATCAGTATTAACCTTGCAATTGAAGTATTCAGGGTTATTCTACTGATCGTGATTATTAATAAATTTATATAAAAGACTGATAATGCTTAAAGTGTGTTATTAGTAGAGGAGTGTCAGTGGCAATTAGTGTATTTCTAACAATATATTATAAAAGTGCACGAGATGGAGTGCGGTTGCCAATTTGATGGTTTGTCCAACCGCATTTCCCCTTCCTGTCCCCTTCCATGGTGATGACGATGGTCACCATGATGATGATGATGATGATACCATGGCACTCGTAACCTGACACCGTGACTTCCTCCAAAGCAGTTCTTGGTTCCCATATTGGCATATGACAAAAAAATCAAATGCCGCTTTCCTGCCTCCGAGCTGTTCGCAACCTCTCTAATCACTTTAAAACACAAAACCACTTTTTGCACCAACAACGGTTTGGACATAATCATTGATTTCCCGTCAAACAAATCAAATTGAAATCAATGATTCTGAAATCGTATGCTACGTTCCCATATACTTCTACGATGACCGTCATATGTAAAAGCATTTTAATATAATTAGTGGGATGGGAAAACTTAATACATTCAATATACCCAATCATTTAGCTTCCATACACCGAGGATCCACTATATAATAATTTTTTTATTTTTTTTATTATATTATTCTTAGAATAGTATTGTTAAGAAAATGTATCCAATACTCACAATACATAATCTTATTTTTATTTATTATTAATCATTTATGCCTAATGCCTATTTTAAATATTCGATTTTTTCATTATTTATTCTTTTTATTTTTTCTATCCATGGGATCATCTATAAACTTACAATGGTAATAAAAAATATATAAAAATAAATAAATTATTTGATTTTGTTATCTAACACACGCAAATATTAAATAATTGTAATAATATCTCTTTAATCCATTTTTTTTTTAATTTATAGCTTTCACTATTGATTTTTATTTATTAAATGTATGACATACGATATATTATATATGAAATAAATAAATAATTTGTTTTTTTTTTTAAGTAATATTCAATATTGGTCATTAACTAATGTGGGTATATTTATGTTTATTTTTTATTGATTTCCATATTTAATTTTAATATTTTTGTTTTTATTATTCTATGTTCCCTCTGCCAAATAATTCTTATATAAATTTTACTACAAAACATAAGCTACTCCTGGTAAAAATAGTCAAAGTATATTTTTCGTTATACTGAAGCTTAGTTTAACCTCTATATGTATAGTGTGTTAGATTTTTATTTAATTTTTACCATATTTATTTAAAGTTTATAAACAAAAAATGAATTTATGATTGCAGGTTAAAATCTAGTTCGTCTAAATATAGTATGATCGTTCTGTTTAATCGTTTTGAAAACTGACATTTCTCAAAGCCTTTCTCACTTTCTCTTCAATCATACAACTGCCAAGATTTAATCATTGTTTAATAAATATGAGATTGTAAATATGAAAAACATAGTCAAGTCGAAACATTTATTTTTAGTTTATAAAAACTACATATTATGAGGTTAAGTGTCTATTTTAAATAAACTTATTTTCTGCATAGCAACAGTTGTGATGCCTCAAAATAAACCTCGTCACTTTCGCCAAACAATTTCCAGACCGCAAAGCCTCATTGAGAGTCTTTATAAAAACAACAAAAAAGACATCACAGCTATTTATAATCTTTATTTCTAAATTCGACGACACATAAAAAGTATATAACGTAGCGTGATGGTGTGAATTGAACACGATTAGTTTTTTAAACAACTTTATAGATGATCGGTTGATATTCGACGATCAGGTTGGATATTTAACAAAAAAAGCCACTTGAAAAAAATAATATGTTGTATTTCACATTTTATATAACTCATAAATTATATTTAAACCCTATATATTCTGCCTTCAATATTTTTTTTCAAACTATATACCCACATGCTAGACTTTTAATATTTTAAAAAGATTTAAGGTAACACAAAGATATTTTAAATAAATTTTTACACAGTTTAGGTGTAAATATTTAAATGATATGACTACTACAAACATTTATGTAAAACATTTTTTATTAAATTTGTATTTTAAATTGCTAAATAATTACAAAACATCTTATGAATTAGGCTTAGGTGTACAGAGAGAGAACATGAGAATTTTATTTAAAAAAATATTTGATATGAGAAGAAATGTAATATTAAATAAAATAAGAACAGGTAAATAATTTCTTGTCACAATTGAGGGTAAAAAAATCCTCTGTTTAATTTATAAATAATTCACATACTTAGGTTACGGTTTAAGAACCAAGGTATTTCTTTTCATAATATTTATGAATTTAGATATTATTTCTTTTACTTCAATTCTCAATTTATTCAACTGCTATTACCATAGCTTCTTGTATTGTTATTATAGGCTCGTATCCTGTTATTTATAATATTGCAGTCTATATTTTATTATTATATAATTGGGGATATATTATACACTAATAAGAGTTTTATTTAAATAAACATACATTTAAAATAAAATTGCAATAAAATATTTTTTGATTTCTTATATAAAAGAGATCATCGAATGTCACAATTAGTATCAAATTACTAAATTGTTTATATTGGAATATAATATTTACAGTAATAGTTGTCGTAGCCTTTGTGAGTTAGTATAGTTTCTCGATGCTGAATCAGGTATTGAGGCTGAAGAGGTGAACCAAAGCAAAGTATATAATATGAGGCTTCTCAAAATAACACAAATATAATATATATGTTTAAAAGTATAGCAAGCAAGAAGTATGGAAAGGTGTTATTTGTATGTGAAGTCACAAGTGTGTGCCATCGCTTATTTATTTATTATTATCTTTTTTATTTGGCCGTAATGTAAAAAACGCGTAAGCCAGTAGTGCCTCTTCTCTTCTTTCGACCATTAACCAGGGTCTTGCCACCATTTTAATATAATTTATAAAAAATATTAATAAAAAATATCTACAGAATCAATGTTTCAACATAATAAAAATGAAGAAATATTATATAAAATTGTGTGCCTTATTTTGTCTATTATTGTTGACGCTTTTATTTGTTGGAATACAATTACAATTGGTGATTAACACGTAATATTAACTAATTGTTACCCAAATTTAATTTAATTTTGAATACTTCATAATGTCATAGTCTTATTATAATAAAAGCTAATATGGAATATTAATAATAAATGTGCAGTTAGGTGCATTAAAAATGTTTATTAAATAATAATATCGATTTTTATTTATATATTTTTGTTACTTACCCATCGATTTTCTGAAAATCATTCAGATTAGGATTTACGACCATGAAAATGAAATACGTTGTTGATGAAATTCAAAATAATTGATTGATAATTGATTGAAATGAAATTAATAATTATGTTTTTGTGTTACTATCCCATCGGAATTATAATTTTCTTATTTAAAATGAATAATATCTTTCACTCAAAGTTAGTTTTTACTTATTTTTTAAATAATAATATTGATAAACATACAGATTAGGAATTAAGTCTTTACATTTGTAATTAATTCAAAGGGCCGAATTTAAAATGTTAGTTTAATAAGAGTCACTTAGTGAGTCTTACTAAAGCTTGTAGTAATGGTGTGTATACGAACAGAAATAACTTATTGGATAGAAAGGTAGTATTGATGTTGACGCATACGCACCGCATGCACACACACACACTATTATATTGAATACGTCCAAAAGCTAATGAATATTTATATTTTACAATTTCTTTATTATGTATAAGTTCTTACAATGGTTGATAGAACAATACATCTTTGGAAATAGTCTTAGTTGTACAGAGTGTATAAATCTTTTTACCTATAACTAACATGAGAATGTTTTATTTAAATTTAACATGAACAATACTATTAAATTATAGAAAGAATGGGAAAAAAATAAAAACCCATTTACAAGTTTGATGATTAATAAATAATAACAACAATAAAAGCAATATTCACAAAACAATTACAGAATATAATGCTTAAAAACTAAATAACAATTTGTTTGGGTAAAACCAAATTTGAAAAAGAGTTGAGTGGAATATTAGAAATTTACACATTATTATAAGTCCGTTGGTAAATAAAATTTACTGAAGATAAGGGATGCTCTTTGAATGGATTTTTCGATTTGATTTTATATAGTTGCAATTGACTTAATTTTGTTCAAGATATTTGATTTTCTTATATATTTATTTGCTTAGAGTATTCGAAAGGTTCAATGCGGCACATGCATTTTCTATAGGAGTTTACCCATGAAAAGATTATTATTGTGAATGTGAGTTGTCCCTATTTATGGTATTATTATGGAGGTAATATACTAGTAAGTTAGCTGACATTTAAAGAGACGGCCCTGCAAGAGTCAAGAGAATCAAGCAAGCCAAGAACAGGTTTGGGTGACTTCAAAATGGCTGCAGCCTCTCTCTCCATACAAACAAGCCACTCGTTGTTTATTCCTATACTACATACACTCACTCAGTCCATATCTGAAAGAGGCTCTTGCCTCTATATATATATATATATATATATATATATATATATATATATATATATATATATATATATATATATATATATATATATATATATATATATATATATATATATATATATATCTAATATATATATATATGTATATATATATATATATATATATATATATATATTATATATATATATATATATATATATATATATATATATATATATATGTATATATACAAGCATGTAGAATTGAATAAATGTCACCATCGATCATCCCGCATCGACAATATTCCATTACACCATATAAATTAAAATTAAACCATTCTAAATGCCATTAACGTCACCGATTATTTCGTGTGCGCATGTACGAAAAAAAAAACAAGAAGAAGACATGATTGAGAATGATTCTAGTCACGATATGTGTAGGCATGAAGCATGCAAAATTTATTTGGACAAGAAAAAAACACTACAGCTACCGCATTTCGATGACTCAATGATATCACAAATAGAATTTATAAATATATATTTACAACATGACAATTTATTTATTTAGTTATAACGAATGTGAGAAACGTGAATACTATTAATATATAAAATCGCAAGTGACAGTCTTGATCCAGGTTTACTCTAATTTCCTATATTTTGGGGAAAATAATGATAGGTGATTATTAAGTCACTGGGGTAATTTTGATTGAAATTTTCAATTTGTTAATGTTTTTTTATGTTCTGCTTGGTTTTTTAATAGTAGTGTTTTTTATCGATTAGAAGAATTTTTTTATTTTAAAAATGAAGTATAAAAATGTGGAATTATTATGCATTATCAAATTAAACATATCTAAAAATAATTTCAAATTTATTTAATATTTTCAATCGATATTGTTTATAGATGCTCTGCTTTGTTTTTAATACTAAGATAATAAGTTTATTTTTTCATTCGAAAGAATTTTGATTTTTTTTTTATATATACTCTAAGGATGGTTGAGGCAAAGGACCCGTACAGAAATACAGACATATAACATACACACACTTAGACAATTATATATTAATTCATAAGTTAAATAATTTATTATAATCACACTTCTATTCTATTGCTATGTATGTATTACTATATTATCTAGTAAAATCAAATATTTTAAAGGCTTTCATTTAATTCCGATACTCGAAAAATAATTTATCATGACAAATCGAGAATCTTCCGTTGTTACTTGGGTGAGTATGTGATATTAGTATCGTATGGCAACACTGTGGCCAGTTTCCGTAGTTGACCTGTAATAAATTATTTTCTTATCTATTAATTATATTTGGATATAAAATATTTGAAGTTCAATTAAAGACAGTTGAATATATAAAATATCACATCTAGGCTCCTAACTAACTAATACAATTTTAGCCAATCTCTACAATTATAATTATTTTTCTACTGTAGATATTTTAGGAAAGTTATTAGTGAGATTACTAATACAGATTTCCCAATAAAGTCCGTGTAGAAAATCCATTAAATAAATTTTTTGTACACTTAAATGAAAAAGGCTTATTTTCACCACTATCAAATCAAACATATAACGGTTGCATTTATGGTGATTATTTTATTATTTTATCCAGCTGATGAAGTGAAAATAATGATGCAGTATTATCTATCATATATTTAATAGGTTAGATCTTATAAAAAAACATCATTATATTTTAACCAATCTAGCTGGAGTAAAACACGTTACTGCACCTAAATTACACCGCTTAGGTTGCCCTTTGCTTTAAGGACTCGGTTTGGTTATTTCATAAAAATCAAATACTATTTTTTATTTAAATACTTGGTATATCATCAGCTATTCAGTTAAGAGAGGTTGGTCTAAATTGAAAGGTTTTTTTATATACTTTTTTTTTCAAATGTATGAAGACGTGCACTTAAAATCCTCTGGTTCATACTAAAATCTGATTTTACGCGATTTAAATAAAACTATGCTTTATATGAATAAGTTCTTCAAAACATAATCTACTCTTTTGCTCATACAGGGTGGACTTAAACTAAGTGAGAATATTTTTTTTTATTTTTTTTATAAATTCATATTAAAAAATAATTACTTACTTCAGTACTTCAGAGTACTTCAGAAAAACAGTTGATTCAACAAAAAAGATGTTGACCCGAACTCGATATTACTACTAACTATTACATATTAATATTATTAATTATTTTTTAAATTTTTACCTACCACCCCCTAAAATATTCTCGGTTAGTTTGAGTCCAGCCTGTATATACCTATTGAAACAAAAAATATATAAGATATTGTAAAAATATGATAATTTAGACTTTCATGTTTGTTCTTTGTGTATTGTAAACGTTCCATGTGTATTCTGAATTTTATTATTATTATAAAATTTCTTTATTAAATAAAATTTACAATATTAAGTTTATAGACTTAGTCTTTTACTTATTTTTATACGGAGTATAATCGATTGATATTTAAAATAATTAATAAGACATAACATAATTTATGGGAAAAAATACAAAAACCCACTTGTAGAACTATTAATATATATATATATATATATATATATATATATATATATATATATATATATATATATATATATATATATATATATATATATATATATATATATATTATACATAATAAATAATAATAGTAATAAAATAAAATAAACTTAGAATTACAAAAACATATACTTAATACTATATGAATAAAACAAAAATATTGTGAAACCCGTATATAGTAAAATCATTAATGACAGACAAAAAGAATGTCTCTTAAAAATTCTTTAGCATATCTTTTTTCACAAACACATTTGATTTTGTCTGTCATTAATGATTTTACTATATTTGTGTTTCATGTGTATTCTGAATAAATCATTAAAAAATATATTCGAATGATCTATGACAGAAATATTTTATTTACAGTTAAACAATCTATACATATTTTAAAAATTGTCTTCGCAACAAGAAAAATTCAATGATCATCCAATTCTTGTGCATATCTATTTTTAATATCTCACATTGACCGAGTGTAAACGTATAATTACTGTAGACAGTTCTTTCATATATTTATCCCAGCATGTTCCCATCCAAATAAGGTTTCCCTTTTTGTTTCGCTTTGTTTTTCTGGAGATCCATTCTCGCCCTCTTTCAAAAATCCCTTGCACGTGTTCCAATATTTTTTGTTTACTTTCCATTCGCCACCGTCTTCAATCTTCCCATATACTATGTACATTATATTATATATTTCTTTACAAAAAAGGGGACCTTTAATTCGAGTTTTTATTAATGAACGCTACTCGTCTTAGTCACGAACAAGTAATTCAATAATTTGGTCATCAAGAGCATTTTACGTGTGGCTTGATGCATTTTTTATGATATGGTAAAGAATATAATTAAAAAAAAAAAATCAATTTAAATACTATTGTTTCTTTACATATAGGTTTGGGTACACATTCAAAAAGTTCAATCAATTCACACAATAGTATGAAATTAGGTTAAATAAAGCACCATTGATTGAGCATTTTTTTCATTTCATTCATTGTTAATAAACATCATGAAAATAAGGACAAATTTATATGTACATATTTGAAAAAAATAACGTTCCTATAAAAACGGTACTACAATTTTCCAATTCAAATATTTGTATTTCTCTATTATAATAATTATAATCAATTAATGTACGCATATTTATCATAGTATAAAGAAAAAAAATGTACATTCTTTAGATATGTATACTGTAGGTATTTCATTTTAAAAAAATTATACATATATCACTTAGTTTTTTACGTAAATTTTGAATAATATCGAATTCTTACTAAAACGTAAACGTATCTACAAATTATTCCAATTCAAATATGTATAAGTGTTTATTGTAATTATTGTTATAATATAATTTTGTTAAAATTAAAAAGTTTGTTATCATTCGATCATATCGCAAGTATATTAAATAAAGAGTTCACATAAAGAGATGATTTGTTTTTTCAATTTAATGGTTACTTAATTATATTACAAATTTATTTAGTGTTATAGGTTTGTATTTTATTTAATGCACACATTCATTATTATAATTCCATATTAGTTTTTATTAAAATGAGATTATGACATTATTCTATATATATTTATAAATAAGGTTCTGGTTTAGATACAGCTTGGGTTACAATTAGTTAAAATCATTCAAAAAAATATATCAGTCATTTAAAAAAATATGTAAGTAACTCAGGGTCAATTTCCTGGTATAGGAGTATATAGTTAATAAATTTAACAGGAATATATTCTTTATCTTTAAGACGGACATGTAAAGGGGAAGTGATGTTATGCATAAAGTATGTTAGTGTATGTGTCCCTTAGGCCTTAACTCCAGAAGAACTTCCTCTTCCCAGGGTATACCCATGCAGCAACGTGAAAAATGAACCTTAATTGGAAGAACAGTACAACCGGGTTCATAACATATTCAATACCGTACGGATTTCAATTGTTAAGTGCGCAAAAGGTCGATTTTAGTAGTACACCAATTAAATTTTATATTAAATGACCTAAAGCTGATTGAAAAGGTCATCATGATGGAATACAATATTCTTTTGTGTTCACATGTTTTTCATATTAATATTTTAATCATTTTCAAAACAAGCTAATTCTGGAGCATGTGTGTATATGTTGATAACAATATTTGAATTTTATTTAAATAGTATTATTTTCCCCTGGAAATATTAAAATCGAATATATATACATTTTTCTCAGTCATTCTGGCTTCATTATTTATATCTATTGCTTTATAATTTAAAGCAACAATTTAAAAATTATTTATGTAAGAAGTCAAATAAATGCAGCGTTAGATTGTATGCCCTAAATTTTTTGCTGTTTTAAGGTAAACCTGAAATTTCCAATATTTTAATCACAAATAACATTAATTGACAACACTTCTCGTCACACTCTCGCTACCCTGATAATGAATCATAATAAAGGTTATATTTTTTCTTTAATATAAAATAGTAAGATGGACGAAAAATTTATTATAATATTTCGATTGTCCAGTAACATAAAAACGTATCTCAATCTATATAATAACATTAGATTTTATCATAATTTAACTATTTAATAAAGAGTAAAACTCCGTATTGACCCATCAATTTGTTTTAATTTATATAGTTAGATTGACAAATCTTTAAAAGTAATACAACGGTATAATAATAAACTTTAAAATTATAATAAAAAGACATTTATATATTCTTTTATCAAATTTCAATAAAATAAATACATATACCGATATGGATTGGTGGATACTTGATATAAGTCCGAAATAATGTTGAACTAACAAATTATTGGTTATGTTGTTGAAAAATATTATACTACTCCAAAATGAAATTTATGAATATACAACAGGTTTTTAGCAAGCCTTCGATATATCTGAAGTGAAGCTGTTATATGTAAATATAGAGATGATCTCATCTAATGTTTTTCAATTTGACAGCAGCAGGTGTAAAAGGCACTTTCGCCTTCGGTGATTTTGCCATTAAATCTGACCACATTCATTCCAAACACACACACACACATACAATATTATGATAATGATGATGATAGTGGTGCACATTTTCGGCTACCACAGTTTCGGACAGTCATTTAACTCGTAATTATCTCAATAGCCACTGCAGCGTGAAGGTTCCACAGCCAACCACAGCCTTCACCGGTATTATTACATTGTGTTTTATTTATTAATTAATTAAAGTGAGAGTGATTAATGTTCAAATTCATTCTGAAGATAACATAACTATGGGGTATCAGATCTAGAGTTAACGTTTAAATTATTCACAGAACTTCGAAATAGTTGTATGTACCTACATGACTTATGGTAAAGTATAGTTAGTCCTGAAATTGCTCATTATTTCATTGTACAAATTTCTATGCATTATTTTTTTTTTTAAATTTACATTATTGGCTTAGTAGATTTTAGATAAATATATCTTTATTATTATTATACAATTTCTTTATTAAATATAATTTGCGTACAATGTTTAGATACATTATGATTAGATGTTACAATATTAAGTTTATAGACTTAGTCTTTTACTTATTTTAATACGGAGTATAATCAATTGATATTTAAAATAATTAATAAGTCATAACATAATTTATGGGAAAAAATACAAAAACCCACAAATATATCTTTAGCTCGTATATATATATATATATATATATATATATATATATATATATATAAGTTATATATATATATATATATATATATTATATATACTGTTTTTCACTAACGTTATTGCCATAAAAAGAATTTTAAATTTTCTACTAACCCAACATATAATTAATCTATAAATAAACGTCTTACCTGTTACCGTAACGCAATTAATTAAATTTCTTAGTAAATACAGGGATAGATGTAATCATATGTATATATATAGATCAAATAATATTAACAAGGTGTTTTATTTTCATAATATATTACCATGACAAAATATCTTTTAAATTTGATTTGAGGTTTTGTTACATTAAATTGCATCATTAATGATTATAATAATTATTTTTTCAAATGTGGTCTTATTAATTTTTATATTTTATTAATAAATTATTGGTTGCTTGGTCATTGGTTTTGATTCAGATGTAATCTTTTTTTATTAACGAGCCCGAAATAAAAAAAAAAATACTATGATCTTGCTTAGTTGTAATTATATATAGTTTATAAAATACAGGTAATAAATTTAATAATAAATACTAAGGAAAATTTCTCAAAGGAAGTAATTCAATGAATGTGGCTTTAAAAATAAATATATAATAAATGCATTATCTTTTTCTCAAGAGGAAAACCAATATAAGTGAATGAAGGTCTTTTCTATTTAATTTAGGGTCTTTCAGTGACGAGGGTTTCTTGGGTCTGCTATTAGTTAACCTATTTTAGACGTTTACTTATATGCTTAAATCCACAAACGGATAATATTGAATCCAAATGCGCTCTTTGAGGTCACTACGGTCTTGATATTTCGTGATTTGGTTTTTGTTGTACTTTTTTGCAGATCGCATTATTTGATACACAATGCAATTTGCTCACTGCAATGATCTTTTTATAAATCACAAGGACTTTGAATCAATAGTGATTTTGAGAGATTGGACAGATTTGATTTCAATTGTGTGCCATTGAAATGACTAATTTTTATTCACCTATTTATTTGATTGATTACATGCTTATTTTTAGTCATTACTTCTTGCCTTTCATTTTTTATGGCCCTGGACAATTTATTAACGTATACTATTGACACTTGACAATCTTCCCACATTATTTAATATAAAGCAAATTTATCAATTATTACACTATTAAGAAGCAGATTGTTATAATCAGATATATAGTCTAAGTGGGTAAGATGAAGGGTAACCTTTATTTTTTTATAATTGTATTAATCTTTTTTTAATTCTCTGATAATCATTGTAACCAAAAGACGCACACAATTAAATAATAATTATTTTTAGTGTTAAAAACAGAGGAGAACCAGAATTATGAGATAATAAATATATAGAGGTTCCAATAATTTTACTTTAAAAGACATAAAAAAATGAGAGACAAATAATAATTAGTCGCCAAACGTTTCGTATGGGTGCTCGTACTGTTTATCTGTCACTTGTCGATCTTTCTAATATCATTATACATTCTTTTACTTAATATGGTTAAAATGAGTCATAAAAAGTTGCTTGATATATTCATCGACAAATAATATATCAATACGTAAACAATGTACAAGATCATGAGGATGTTTTTGTAAGAGTGTCAGATTTTAGGGACTACAGTGTTGCAGGTGGCCGCAGCCCGCTTATGTGTGAAGTATATGTATAATATGCGCATGTAGGTCGTGCCGGCCATGTTCCAATGTATGAAAACAATACGCATGACACTTCTATAGATTACACTAATTAATTAGATATCATTTCTCAAATATTACTTGTATGGGAGAAGTTAAATATTGTTATTAATGTTATATGATTGTTCTGTTTAAAGCTAAATATTCTAGTACAATTTATTATTATTGTTGGTGCTCCATGAGTTTGAAATTAAAAAAACTTTACTCATTTACTAATTAATTTACCTGTTGGTGATTGCCAACTAAGGTGGTTTTTTGTTTAAAATATTTTCATTGGACTTGCTTGGAATTATTTGAATTTTTATATTATAGCCTTCATGCAACGATAGTCGGGAATCCAATCAATCAATGATAGATATTAAATAGCTGAAAAATCGTGAGATCGACATAAAAGTAGTGTTATAGTGGAAGGCCCTAGATTCGTAGCTCTGATTTACGAGGCATGTTTAGTTGAGCCGAACCCACGATCTTTTGTAGACCCTTGTTATTATTATAATTTCAAGACACGCCCAATTTCAGGCCTTCTAAATTAAAAAAAAAATCATTTAAAATCTCAACACAATCCACCACCAATATTATCAAACAAATCAATACCACCGATATATTAGCAAGCCATACAGAGTTTGACTTTAATCAAGGTGAGTAATGGTGTTTAAACAACAGTATTGAGGAGCGATGTACACCTCTATCAAGAATTCAAATGAACTGACATTTGGCCCGTCTACTTGGTACGCCATATTTATATTTATACATCCAGTTGTATTGCCTGCTAATATATCGGTGGTATCGATCTAACCTATCCTAAAATATACCTAATATTGTACATACATTTAAATCATAGCTTGTTGCTTTATGATTTTCAGAAAATTGATGGGTTAGTAACACAAAAGCATATCTACAAATTGACAATTTACAAGTCGTCAAGAGAACAATAATACATATTTTGGTGCAAACATATAGGTTAGGTTTTAATATGACATATTGGCTTTTATTACAATAAATCTATGACATTATAAACATGGGTTTTTATTTTTTTAATAATATTATTCGTCAAAATTAAATAAAACATTCTCATGTCAGTTACAGATAAAAAGATTTATATACTCTGTACACCTAAGACTATTTCCAAAGACGTATTGTTCTATCAATAATTGTAAAAACTAATACATAATAAAGAAATTGTAATAAATTATATGATATTATAATAATTTTTCACATAATATATTTATAACTAAACTTTAAGTTGATAAAGACACGATTTGGGTTACAATGAGTTAAAAACATCGAGAGTAAAACTGCATATTTAAATTTAAATTAAAAAACGGATATTTTGTGTTACTGTGCCATTTAATTGTAGAATAATCACACAATGACATTATTTAATTAAAATTTTTACATTAAAAAAAACATTATTTCACTGTTAGGTTAGGTTATGATGTTATATGTTATGATGTTTACATACAAATTTTATAAAATATATATTTTTTGTATTCGCTTCGATTATTGGACTAATTTAGTATGGATTTTTTTTTTGAGTCAAATATTTAAAGTTAAATAAAAATTGTTTGAAAATGTTGAGAGTTAGTTGATTTGGTAATATATAATGATAGAGAATGTGCCTAAGGGCGCAAGTAACTCTTTCTCTGACACTCCATTATCATTATAGTATCGTGACCTTGAATACCTTTTTTACCAGACCCATCATTTCCTCTAACAGGTACAAACCTGTTTACAACCTGATCAGGGTTGAACACTAAAACCTGATCAGCTGATTTTGACATTATGACAAGCACAACATTATAGGACGACGGCTTTATAATATAATTTAAAATTATACTTTCAAAATACAAACATCCATTTACAAGATGATGAATAGTTGTATTAAAAAAATTCGCTATATCTAGATTTCGATCGACCGAATTAGTTATATTAAAATATTTTCGAAATGAAAAATTTATATCCTGATGAAAACACATCAAAACATTCCAATTGTGCATAATGCTTTTAAAATTTATTTGAATAGAACAAAAAGTAAGATATTTTTTGTGATTATTGAAGAAACATCCTAAGATCCAAATATTTTTGATAATACTAAAAAAACATACCATTTTTTCAATATAAAAAAAAATATAATCATATGACGTAAAAAATACATAAAAATTTACTGTTATAAAACAAGTTTCATATAAGGTGTTTCTGCAATTTCGTTTCGTCAATTTTTCGTGGTAATCTTAATATATTGTATTGACTGAAATTGTATGATATCATTAATTTGTGCAATTGAGAGAAATCCTCCATAAAATCATTATAATTTGATTTGATTTTGCTCCCAATAAATAATCTAAATTTTTGGTTCTTTGAGTGTTTCTGCTATAAACGATTCAAATAGTCACCTTGTTTGCTCATCTTTTTTCGGTTGTATTTATTAAAAACCAACTGCTACAAGAAAATTCGCCATAAGCAATATATTTTTTGTCTTTATTCTGCTGAAAATTCAAATTCAGCTTAATCTATAAATGTAATAAAGGCCTTTATACCATATATATGTAGAGCATAAATCTGTATTTGTATATCGTGAAAATGTGTGTGCTTTGATTGATTTTGTGGAAATGTCTGGCGGTCGCCGGTGGCAACGCAAAAAGCCCGGATCTGTTCAGCCTGCTCCTGTATTGATTGCGCTATTTATAGACACAACCAACCTGCCGACATTCATCTCCTATTAAATATCAAATAAACACTTTACTGTCATTCAAATTATATGAACACAAAACAGCTCTCTGGCGCCTCTCAGTTGGAAATGCATTTTAGAAAGTCAAAGGCGAAATTGGAGAAACTCGTAATACGGCGATTTTAAATAAATTTATATTAAAATTTACGTAGCGAGCCTCAATTGGTATTAAACTGAAAACGACCAAACCACACATTTTTACTATGTTATTACATTGCATGTTTTTTTGGTATAAAGTTAGGTTTGAAGTGGTTTAGCAAAAGTAAACGGTAGGTTTGTGATATTCCCACAGCAATTACTAGTCCGGATATCTAGAAAGCAAGTAACAATCGTCTACTTTCAGTTAATCTCTGTTACAGATCAGAACCACCCACACAACCACCATAATATCCTGAACCTTTCTTCCGCATCTCCTTGAAAGGACCTGCCCTAAACCACACACTGACAATACTAATAAATTAGAGTAGTGCTTATAATTCCCAACACTCACATCAATCCCTCGTTCATTATTTAAGGCTTGGGTTTCTTTTTATTTTGTTAACAGAAATATTGCATTGAAATCGATTTATACTTACTGGTTTTTGATGATAGATTGCAGACATTGACCAGGTTCTTTGGTGCTACAGTTAAATTTTGAACTTACCTTGAACTCACATTATAAGAAAGATGACTTGAATTGTGAATTAATCCAAATTTTAGATCTAACAAAAAGATTTAGAAAACTGGGCAGGTTTCTCAGTTAAACAGAACCTTAAACACACCTATGAGCTTGATCTATTATTTAAAGAAAGATAATAGTATCCTCCAGATTTTTTATTGATAGATTTGTCAGTTAAATACTCTCGGAAGATTTGAATCTAACAAAAAAATGTATAACTGGATGATTGATTGCTTTTGGCTTTATACTGGCAGGTTTCTCAGTTAAACAGTTGACTTTAACTTACTTTGGATCTAAATCTAATATTTCAAGAAAGATGATAAGATTCTTCAGATTTTTTACTGATAAATGTGTCGTTAAAACACTTGGAAGATTTGAATCCAACAAAAAAAAAATGTATAACTGAGTGGTTGTTTGTTTTAGGCTTTTTACTGGCAGGTTTATTAGTTACACAGTTGAATCTTGAACTTATCTACGATCTAAATCAAATATAACAAGAAAGATGATAGTATTCTCCAGTCTTTTTACCGAAAAACTGGCTGATTACCAAACATAGGGGACAAAAGTGCAAAAAAACGGTTTCAATTTTCAACTTATATTAACCCAGCAGTATACATACAAACAAATTAACAATTGAAACCGGTTTTTTTGTATATCTGTCCAAAAGATATGCTCAGCATAAGCTTTCAGTGTAACAGTGTGATTTTATAATAACAGAAAATTCACACTCTTAAATATTTTGAGTTAAATGGGACCCCTAAATAATTCTTCATTTATTTTTTATATCTCACATTTCGCTAGGATATATCCGCATATACCACATCAATAGACACCGATAACATGTTAGTTATCCTATTATACTAATTAATAATATTTTTTTATGTAGTAGCAGTGTGCGTCGGCATCATAGTGTAAGTTCCGTAATACAGTGAAGTCCCATCGGAGCCAAATACATTTTTCCCTTTTATGCAAAAAGTTTTTCATATCCCCTTTCGGGTCGTTCTTTGTTTTGTGCTTGGTGAGATTTTCCGGCTGGTAGAAACTTAAATAAAACTTGGCCCCTTTTCATAGGATCACCTTTTCCACCACACTACCCTACCTTCTTCGATCATATTTAATGTGAAAAATATTTAGAATTAATAAAAAAAATCAATCACAATTTAAACATGTTTATTTGTATATAATAATTGTATAAGTAAAATAATTTAAAATTGATTCAATATAAAATTATTATATTTGTATGTGTATTCCATCGATGTCGGCGCGGATTTGTGGTCATGGTGAATATTTTCTGCGAATAGATTTATTTTAATTATTTTTCACGTAATAGAATAGGGTATGAATATTATATACCTTTCAATTTTATGACGTCAGTTGATCCGTGGGTTATCCTTGATGTTGTATGGAAAATCACTGCTGAAGGCGAAATTTTTTTCCTGTCCTGTTGGAAAAAAAAACCAGTATAAGCCGTTAACACCGCACTCCTGAAAGTGAAAAATTCTCTTTGACTAAATCGCATATAACCGTGTATTTCCGAATATAAAAAGTGCTCGCATTGTATGGGAATATTATGCGAACCTAACAGGTTCACAAATATAATAAGATTTACTCACACATCTCGCTTTTCCCTTTTACCATCCTCAATAATACTCCTTTTATGTTTCGGCTTATGCCTCTGAAGAAAACAAAAATGCAAATCCATTCAATATTGTAGAAGGACGGGAAGGGCACGTGTGTTCCTTAGATGACCTGAAAAAGGGAAATTCTTTAAAGCATCAGCAGTCCTTTGAAAGAATTATTAGAGCTTGTATTATCATTGTACCTGACTACTTATGCAAATATATACAAAAAATCTACAATTTTGCATAAGTAGTCGTAAGGTACGAACATATAATACAAAAAAATATGAAAATGGACATATTCAATCTGTTTCTGTTTCTCATATTTAGGGCCGGTTTTTTTTTGACATCAAATAATTAAAATTCACAAAATTCTTCTCCATGACACTAAATCGAGATAAATCATGTTGTTTTCAATTTATATAAGTCTTTTCTTGTTATTCTTTATTAATCTTTTTTCCATACTTTTTATTATTTAATACTATATAATGTCACATAAAAATGTTATTCTCATGTTAGTTATAAATAAAAAGATTTATTTATATATTCTCTAAACTAAAGTCTAATTTATAAGATGTTTTATATTATGTGACCAATGTAAAATTCAAATTAAATAAAGAAATTGTAATATAGAGCTTTTATTATAACTAATCTTTTTACCATTGCTTAAGTTAATCAGAAAGCACCAGAATGACTTCAATCTAAACATTGACTATGATCGGCTTTAAATTTAACACAGCTTGAAGAAACGGAATATACAAATATGACCCGATATTAATTTACATCGTAGTTACGTAGCTCATGAGTTTAAAGCTATAAGAAGAAACCAGCCTATACTTTCAGCAAACTTTAAAGCATGAAAATTTAGTAAAATGGCATGAAAATTAAATTTTAATTCGACCAACAGCTCGTACAAATTAGCAAATGAGAATTTTTTGTGCACTTTTATAGTAAAAATATGCGTTTCAATATAGGGAGAGTGCATATTTCAATATATTTGTATAAAAAGGGTATAGGGGATGGTGTGTGAAGACAAAGACAAATTTGGGCAAGTGTCGTAACTCACCCCTGGGAACCATACCCCTGAACACCTTTCTTCAGATAACTCTCCCCATGGAACACCATAACTTTTCCATCCCCCATATATGTATGAATTTTTACCTACGGATCGATAATTAGTAGTGCAAGAGGCAGAAAGTAATCACATTAGCCCAATCCGTAAATGTAGTGAAAAGACATGCAACCCCTATCTTTACGACGAGGGCTCAAAGAGAAAACTCATTCGTAGATTATGAGAAGAAAAAAAAGTGAAAGAGCTCTTTTTGTATAGATCTTTTTCTGTCGCCGGTGACATGAATGTAAGAGGGAAAAAAATATTATTTTTTTGTGAAAGTTACCACAAAAGAAAAATCACACATGTTTCGCTACTCTGGGAAATGGTCGAAAAAAATAGCGTGATTATCTAATGGAAAAATGCGTTATTATTTGAAAAAATCATATTATATTCAAAATCAAAATAAACCTGTTATTTGCAGAACAATTTTTTTTTTGTAAACACATGGAGATCAAAAATATTTTAAAATTTGGAATAAAAGCGCTCTATTTTATTTATTTGCGGAGTTTGAGAGAATAAAAACGTTTACTAAAATCTTTAATTATTATAAAAATACCCATTATAGGATATCTAAAAATAATATACAAATTTTTTAAAACATTTTTTATACAAAAGTAATATTACGGAAAAGGGGCATTTAATATTAATAAAATTTTCAATTGTATATTATAATATACAAAATCTGTTTATTGTAAATATATTGCGAATAGTATCTAGATAATATATTTTTTAAACATATTTAATTGTTTGAAACTTTTAACTTAAATATATTTATACTAATCATATCTTATTATAAAATAATCAAAGTCATTTTACGGAAAAGGGTGTATCCCGATATCCGCCCTTATTTCACCCAGCACTTCAATTATTATAAGAATAAAATATGTGAAAAAGATATGAAAAAAAATCCCTATATTTTTTAAAAAAAATCCAATATAATTTATTTTTTCACTAAGTGTTTCCAGTAATAAAATATTTTAATACAAATTCACTGTGACCTATACTTTATAATAGCTTATATATACTAATTTGTATACATGTGCTGATTTTTTTTTTTTGTGTAGGATTATCGTTTGATTAATACACGAATCGATCGCTGTTAAAATATGAATGTTATCGCGGGGGTAAAAACGATAAAGAGGGAAAAGTTTGGCGGTTTGTCGAAGGTTTTGCTTAACGTTTTCTCGTTTTACTATGTCGATCGAAAACGGAAGTGGTGTTTGAAAAGTTAGTCAATTTGAGCTGAGCAAATTCCACAGAGCAAGTTCTCAAAGAGCCCTTTTCCCCATAAAACTTGTGCGCATTCCCACTTTGTGACTTCGAAGACAATATACCCAATTGGATGGAGCTTATGGAGGAATACCCGTGGTTTCAATACCGTCCTGATGAACCAACCTCTTCAACTAACTACTCAACCTTGAAAGCCTCCATTCATCAACTAATCCCGCAAATGAGACATAAGAAGCAAGGGGGTTTA
>JAGTTH010003785.1:20000-27500 GCA_022606485.1 Agraylea sexmaculata | reverse complement strand
CGTCGGCGTCTTCAGGCCATTTTGGGTCACCCCGACGAACTCTCTTGCGAGGGAACGATTTTTATGACGGTTCCGCTGCCGGGTTCCGGAACTGCAACCGGATTCCCTTTCGCCCAATGGGTGTGTTTTTTATTTTATTTTAATAAATAAATATTATCAATAAACTTTACACCATCATCTACATCGGATTTCTCCTAGGGCTTAGGATCGACTAACTCGCGTGCAACGGCTGTTAACGCGAAACCCTTCTCCACATCAGCCCTCAAGGACCTCGCTTGAGTATTTGCTACTACCACCAAGATCTGCGCCGACGGCGGCTCCAGGCGGGCTCACGCCCAGACCCTTCTGCGCGCACCGCCGCGACCATCCTACTCGTCGTGATTTAATACGATCGATTAATTAATCAATCTCACGTCTATATCTACGACGGTCGAGTATAGGCCGGACGCTAAAGCGCCATCCATTTTCAGGGCTGGTTGCTTCGGCAGGTGAGTTGTTACACACTCCTTAGCGGATTCCGACTTCCATGGCCACCGTCCTGCTGTCCTGAGCGACCAACGCCTTTTATGGTGTCCGATGAGCGTCCGTTGGGCGCCTTAACTCGACGTTTGGTTCATCCCACAGCGCCAGTTCTGCTTACCAAAATTGGCCCACTTGGCACTCTCATCCGAACTCAGACTTCACCGAAGCAAGACTGAGATCTCACCCATTTAAAGTTTGAGAATAGGTTGAGGCCGTTTCGGCCCCAATGCCTCTAATCATTCGCTTTACCGGATGAGACTGTACATGTATGAACGCCAGCTATCCTGAGGGAAACTTCGGATGGAACCAGCTATTAGATAGTTCGATTAGTCTTTCGCCCCTATACCCAGTTCCGACGATCGATTTGCACGTCAGAATCGCTTCGGTCCTCCATCAGGGTTTCCCCTGACTTCGACCTGACCAGGCATAGTTCACCATCTTTCGGGTCCCAGCGTGTACGCTCTCAGTGCGTTTCGATAATCGCACAGAGACTTTCTCGAAACGCCTCGGGAATGCGGCACGTCTCCGATTAAGAGAGCGAGCATCTTCCCTACGCCTCGCAAGCGAGGGCTTTCACTTTCATTTCGCCTGTGGGTTTAGTGCGTTTGTAATTTAAACGATCCCAATGACTCGCGCACATGCTAGACTCCTTGGTCCGTGTTTCAAGACGGGTCCTGTGAGTGCCCGAAACAAAACCATCGCAGACCGGGACCTGATGTAATAATAAAATCATCACATCTTGTTCCTGTCCAATTTCACATTCGTGTCGCGCACCCGTGGTATTCTAGCCGCCCGCCAAAACCCACAAGACCCGCGAGGAGCCGGGGGACGGACGGCCGAGTACGCCGTTTGTGAATGGACGCCCGCAGAGGGGCGGAACGGCACCTCGTTCTTTACCGTCGTCCGGCGGTCGTGCGCGCAACGATTCCGCCGCGAATATACGCAACGGGACTATCGCATACAAGACGCATTCGACCGCGAGACGGCGGGTCGCGATGTTGTATTACTGAGGGAGAAGTGCACGCGTCTACCGAGACCTAAACACCGTCGACGTCCGCCCACCGGCTCGTACGACACGCCCCCCGAGAGGGACGATCGCGTTCCGGCGGTGCGCAACATCAGCGGGGATCTCAAGTAGAGCGATGAATCTCCCCGTTCGATCGTTCGAGTTTCACAGGTTTACCCCTGAACGGTTTCACGTACTTTTTAACTCTCTCTTCAAAGTTCTTTTCAACTTTCCCTCACGGTACTTGTTCGCTATCGGTCTCGTGGTAGTATTTAGCCTTAGATGGAGTTTACCACCCGCTTGGGGCTGCACTCTCAAGCAACCCGACTCTCGGGAGAGAGACCGTCGCGGCCGGCTACCGTCACCACGGGCCTGGCACCCTCTGTGGGCATACGGGGCCCCGTTCAAGATGAACTTGGACTGGCAGCCGTGACTAATGACCGCGCGTTTATAATTTTAACTCTCCTCCCAGACGCTACATTTCCCGGCGATCCGCCAGAATCGCAGGATTCAGCGATGGGCTCATCCCGTTTCGCTCGCCGCTACTCGGGGAATCCTCGTTAGTTTCTTTTCCTCCGCTTACTGATATGCTTAAGTTCGGCGGGTAATCTCTCCTGATTTGAGGTCGACATGTATATATATTTTTGTATTGAAAAATAAACGTGCACAAAGATTATGTACCGGACGACAGAGCGAGAACGATATATATATATAAACCGCACTCTTATATATAAAAATGTGTATATCGATATTATTATTTTGACTTACGAACAGTGTTAATACAATGCCGTGCGTGCAAAATAATCGAAACACAAATTTATATGTACAAATTTATAAAAATGAGTTTCATACCATTCCACAAACCGCTCTGTCGCGTGCATCATCTTTAGATAAGCGCGCGCTATTTCTCACATTCAAGACAATTTAACCGGACGCATAATAAAATAATAAAATATATATAAAAAAAAAAACACAGGAAATGATCCTTCCGCAGGTTCACCTACGGAAACCTTGTTACGACTTTTACTTCCTCTAGATGATCAAATTCGGTCAAACTTTCCGACGAAACGGATGCCCGCGAGTGGCTTCCGTACATCAGTCCGAAGACCTCACCAAATCATCCATCGGTAGTAGCGACGGGCGGTGTGTACAAAGGGCAGGGACGCAATCAACGCGAGCTGGTGACTCGCTTTTCCTAGGAATTCCTCGTTCATGGGGGAGAATTGCAAACCCCAATCCCTATCACGAAGGGGTTTCATCGGGTTACCCGGGCCGTTAGGCCAAGGAAGACACGCTGATCCCTTCAGTGTAGCGCGCGTGCGGCCCAGGACATCTAAGGGCATCACAGACCTGCTATTGCTCAATCTCGTGCGGCTATATATACCGCCGGTCCCTCTAAGAAGATATTCATTGTACGCCGGTAGTGAAGACCGGGCGCCGCTCGGATGTGACGACGCACACGAGCCCGCACGAAACGCCGAAACGCCCCGTACGAACCGCGCACGCCGCCCCACTAGCCGAACGACACTTTACGGACCCTCTTGATACCGGTTGCACGTCTATTTAATAGGCTAGAGTTACGTTCGTTACCGGAATTAACCTGACAAATCGCTCCACCAACTAAGAGCGGCCATGCACCACCACCCACCGAATCGAGAAAGAGCTATTAATCCGTCAATCCTTCCAGTGTCCGGGCCTGGTGAGTTTTCCCGTGTTGAGTCGAATTAAGCCGCAGGCTCCACTCCTGGTGGTGCCCTTCCGTCAATTCCTTTAAGTTTCAGCTTTGCAACCATACTCCCCCCGGAGCCCGAAAGCTTTGGTTTCCCGGGAGCTGCCCACCGGGTAATTTTAATTTGATACTTCGGCGGATCGCTGGCTGGCATCATTTATGGTTAGAACTACAGCGGTATCTAATCGCCTTCGAACCTCTAACTTTCGTTCTTGATTAATGAAAACACCTTTGGCAAATGCTTTCGCTTTAGTCCGTCTTGCGACGATCCAAGAATGTCACCTCTAACGTCGCAATACGAATGCCCCCAGTTGTCCCTATTAATCATTACCTCTGGTGTCAGAAAGCCAACAAAACAGAACCGAGGTCCTATTCTATTATTCCATGCGTACAATATTCAGGCGAAAAACAGCCCGCTTTGAGCACTCTAATTTGTTCAAAGTAAAAAGCCGCGACGACCCGACCCCTTGAACCGCGACGCCTCACGCACAACCTTGCGGTAGAGCGCACGACGCACGCGGAAGGATCGGAAGACGCACCGGCGAGAAGCCCCGCAGACGCGCCTGTCGTACCGCAATCGGTAGACAAACGCCGCAGGACACAGTTTCAACTACGAGCTTTTTAACCGCAACAACTTTAGTATATGATATTGGAGCTGGAATTACCGCGGCTGCTGGCACCAGACTTGCCCTCCACTGGATCCTCATTAAAGGATTTAAAGTGTAATCATTCCGATCACGAGGCCTCGGACGAGTCCCGTATCGTTATTTTTCGTCACTACCTCCCCGTGCCGGGAGTGGGTAATTTGCGCGCCTGCTGCCTTCCGTGGATGTGGTAGCCGTTTCTCAGGCTCCCTCTCCGGAATCGAACCCTGATTCCCCGTTACCCGTGACAACCCTGGTAGTCAGATAAACTACCATCGACAGTTGATAAGGCAGACATTTGAAAGATGCGTCGCCGGTGCTGGACCGTGCGATCAGCTCGAAGTTATCTAGAGTCATCTCTTTGGACGGCCTGAAGGCCGATTGGTTTTTGATCTAATAAAAGCACCCCTTCCGTCACCGGTCGGGGCTACGTTTGCATGTATTAGCTCTAGAATTGCCACAGTTATCCAAGTAACTATGAGTACGATCTAAGGAACCAAAACTGATATATTGAGCCATTCGCGGTTTCACCTTAATACGGCTTTTACTGAGACTTGCATGGCTTAGTCTTTGAGACAAGCATATGATTACTGGCAGGATCAACCAGGGAACTGTGTGTGTTATGTTTTTATATGTGTTTATTATTATTATATAAAACAATATAATTCTTCCGTTTGTACACCACACATGACAGCACACGCAGCGCACAGCGAGAAGAAAAATTGTTCGCAAACAACAACCGACAAACAAACAAAACAAACACAATGGTTTATTTTATGTTTTCATATTACACATTCGATCGATGCGTATAATGTTAATTTCCAATACGTATATCGCACGCGACGAGCCTCCGATGGAGACTATACTCGTCAAAAAAGTATATATAAAATTGATATATAATTTTTCTCACACGGAACGCCAGAGTAGTGAATGTGGTTTAACTAGCTCACTTGCGACCCTAAACACACACACGCGTACGTGTATACATCTAAGGACACAACGTTTCTCGACTACGAACACTGAAAACGCGACTCGCATTAAGCGAACACGCATCGTGGCGGTTAGAAGAGAGTAATATTTGTACGAATATACCTCAGACATCGCCTTACGGCAACCGAAGTTCGTACGCGCAGTGAAGATGGTAGTATTTGTGTGTAAATGTGTACACAAAATATGTAGACACACGATAACGACACGACGACGACGGCACAAGCGACAAACGACGAACACGCCCGCTCACGCATCCGAACCGAAGCTGTGTGTCGAGTCGAGTCGGCTTCACGAGGGTGTGCACACTGTTAAACTTGATCGGCTACGTATCACGATGTTGATTAAGCGTACGCATGCGGAGAAATATACACATATCCGCTTGGATCAATTTTAAATTTGTAAAATTTTGATCAAAACGCACTCGCAACTCCCCGATGTCCAAAATATTATTATTATTTTAACGATATTATATATACCTATCAATAAATATATCATCATCATCAGCAACTACGACCAAATAAATAAAATAATATATCATCATCATCATCAGTAACGGTTACAAAAATAAAATAATATTTCATCATCATCATCAGCAACGATTAAATAAATAAAATAATTTATCATCATCATCATCAGTAACGGTTACATAAATAAAATAATATTTCATCATCATCATCAGCAACGATTAAATAAATAAAATAATTTATCATCATAATCATCAGCAACGATTAAATAAATACTAATAGTATATCATCATCATCATCATCAGTAACGGTTACATAAATAAAATAATATTTCATCATCATCATCAGCAACGATTAAATAAATAAAATAATTTATCATCATAATCATCAGCAACGATTAAATAAATACTAATAGTATATCATCATCATCATCATCAGTAACGGTTACATAAATAAAATAATATTTCATCATCATCATCAGCAACGATTAAATAAATAAAATAATTTATCATCATAATCATCAGCAACGATTAAATAAATACTAATAGTATATCATCATCATCATCATCAGTAACGGTTACATAAATAAAATAATATTTCATCATCATCATCAGCAACGATTAAATAAATAAAATAATTTATCATCATTATCATCAGCAACGATTAAATAAATACTAATAGTATATCATCATCATCATCAGTAACGGTTACATAAATAAAATAATATTTCATCATCATCATCAGCAACGATTAAATAAATACTAATAGTATATCATCATCATCATCATCAGTAACGGTTACATAAATAAAATAATATTTCATCATCATCATCAGCAACGATTAAATAAATAAAATAATTTATCATCATTATCATCAGCAACTATTAAATAAATACTAATAGCATATCATCATCATCATCATCAGTAACGGTTACATAAATAAAATAATATTTCATCATCATCATCATCAGCAACGACCAAATAAATAATATAATATATGATCAATACCATCAGCAGATATTTATAAAATATCTTTTTTAATATAAAAACTTAAAACAATAAATACATTGGTACACCACACATATTATGAATGTACAATAATAATTATACACACACACACACATATAAGTATAGGTTGAGGTTCTCCATACACACTAACTAACATGTTAGTATCGGCAACGATAGAATAAAAAAAATAATATATCATCATTATCATCAGCACAGATATTTATAAAACATTTACTTACTTAACTTACTCACTTATTAACTAACATGTTAGTATCGGCAACGATAGAATAAAAAAATTTATATATCATCATTATCATCAGCACAGATATTTATAAAACATTTACTTACTTAACTTACTCACTTATTAACTAACATGTTAGTATCGGCAACGATAGAATAAAAAAAATAATATATCATCATTATCATCAGCACAGATATTTATAAAACATTTACTTACTTAACTTACTCACTTATTAACTAACATGTTAGTATCGGCAACGATAGAATAAATAAAATAATATATCATCATTATCATCAGCACAGATATTTATAAAACATTTTTTATAAACTTAAATCAATATATTAACAATGTAAACATAGGTACACACAGACACACACACACACACACACACACACACACACACACACACACACACACACACACACACACACACACACACACACACACACACACACACACACACACACATTTTTATATAAGTATAGGTTGAGGTTCTCCATACACACTAACTAACATGTTAGTATCGGCAACGATAGAATAAAAAAAATTATATATCATCATTATCATCAGCACGGACATTTATAAAACATTTACTTACTTAACTTACTCACTTGTTAATTTAAATCAATATATTAAAAACACACACATAGGTGTAGGTTGAGGTTATTCATATTCTGTCTTTTTTTTTTTTATTATTTTTACACAATTTACATATGTTCATATACGTATATAATAATGATTATACATATAGGTTGAGGTTCACACACACACACACATTTTTATATAAGTATAGGTTGAGGTTCTCCATACACACTAACTAACATGTTAGTATCGGCAACGATAGAATAAAAAAAATAATATATCATCATTATCATCAGCACAGATATTTATAAAAAA
>JAGTTH010003785.1:10000-15000 GCA_022606485.1 Agraylea sexmaculata | reverse complement strand
AGACGCTACATTTCCCGGCGATCCGCCAGAATCGCAGGATTCAGCGATGGGCTCATCCCGTTTCGCTCGCCGCTACTCGGGGAATCCTCGTTAGTTTCTTTTCCTCCGCTTACTGATATGCTTAAGTTCGGCGGGTAATCTCTCCTGATTTGAGGTCGACATGTATATTTTTTTGTATTGAAAAATAAACGTGCACACAAAGAACATGTACCGGACGACAGAGCGAGAACGATATATATATAAACCGCACTCTTATGTATAAAAATGTGTATATCGATATTATTATTTTGACTTACGAACAGTGTTAATACAATGCCGTGCGTGCAAAATAATCGAAACACAAATTTATATGTACAAATTTATAAAAATGAGTTTCATACCATTCCACAAACCGCTCTGTCGCGTGCATCATCTTTAGATAAGCGCGCGCTATTTCTCACATTCAAGACAATTTAACCGGACGCATTATAAAATACATGTGTGTATTTTTTAAATGCGACACCGGCACGTATCGTTTGTTGTTATCATCATCGTCATCTTTTACAACGACGACAACGACGACGACAACAAACAGTTTTGTCGCATTATGGGCGCGACCCTCAAACAGGAGTGGTCCGTCGACATGTTTCCACGTCTCTTGCTCGGACCGCAATGTGCGTTCGAAATGTCGATGCTCATGTGTCCTGCAGTTCACACTCTGACGCGCATTTAGCTGCGTTCTTCATCGACCCACGAGCCGAGTGATCCGCCGTTCAGGGTAATCTTTTATTATAATATTGTTGTTGTTGTTGTTGTTGTTGTTGTTTTTTATATTTTTAACATATATATAGAAAAATAAAATTTGAGCGAGAGATAATATATCTCAACACACGTCATGAACAAATCGGACCGTTCGCACTTCGCAAAAAATACTAACGGATACCGACGACACACACACACATATAGACACATTTAAAATGCGTCGTATATATGTATGTATATTTCATTAGTTGCGTTCATATAACAAAAAATAATGTTGTTAATATTATATATAAAATATATTATCGATAAAGATAATAAAATATATATAAAAAAAAACACAGGAAATGATCCTTCCGCAGGTTCACCTACGGAAACCTTGTTACGACTTTTACTTCCTCTAGATGATCAAATTCGGTCAAACTTTCCGACGAAACGGATGCCCGCGAGTGGCTTCCGTACATCAGTCCGAAGACCTCACCAAATCATCCATCGGTAGTAGCGACGGGCGGTGTGTACAAAGGGCAGGGACGCAATCAACGCGAGCTGGTGACTCGCTTTTACTAGGAATTCCTCGTTCATGGGGGAGAATTGCAAACCCCAATCCCTATCACGAAGGGGTTTCATCGGGTTACCCGGGCCGTTAGGCCAAGGAAGACACGCTGATCCCTTCAGTGTAGCGCGCGTGCGGCCCAGGACATCTAAGGGCATCACAGACCTGCTATTGCTCAATCTCGTGCGGCTATATATACCGCCGGTCCCTCTAAGAAGATATTCATTGTACGCCGGTAGTGAAGACCGGGCGCCGCTCGGATGTGACGACGCACACGAGCCCGCACGAAACGCCGAAACGCCCCGTACGAACCGCGCACGCCGCCCCACTAGCCGAACGACACTTTACGGACCCTCTTGATACCGGTTGCACGTCTATTTAATAGGCTAGAGTTACGTTCGTTACCGGAATTAACCTGACAAATCGCTCCACCAACTAAGAGCGGCCATGCACCACCACCCACCGAATCGAGAAAGAGCTATTAATCCGTCAATCCTTCCAGTGTCCGGGCCTGGTGAGTTTTCCCGTGTTGAGTCGAATTAAGCCGCAGGCTCCACTCCTGGTGGTGCCCTTCCGTCAATTCCTTTAAGTTTCAGCTTTGCAACCATACTCCCCCCGGAGCCCGAAAGCTTTGGTTTCCCGGGAGCTGCCCACCGGGTAATTTTAATTTGATACTTCGGCGGATCGCTGGCTGGCATCATTTATGGTTAGAACTACAGCGGTATCTAATCGCCTTCGAACCTCTAACTTTCGTTCTTGATTAATGAAAACACCTTTGGCAAATGCTTTCGCTTTAGTCCGTCTTGCGACGATCCAAGAATTTCACCTCTAACGTCGCAATACGAATGCCCCCAGTTGTCCCTATTAATCATTACCTCTGGTGTCAGAAAGCCAACAAAACAGAACCGAGGTCCTATTCTATTATTCCATGCGTACAATATTCAGGCGAAAAACAGCCCGCTTTGAGCACTCTAATTTGTTCAAAGTAAAAAGCCGCGACGACCCGACCCCTTGAACCGCGACGCCTTACGCACAACCTTGCGGTAGAGCGCACGACGCACGCGGAAGGATCGGAAGACGCACCGGCGAGAAGCCCCGCAGACGCGCCTGTCGTACCGCAATCGGTAGACAAACGCCGCAGGACACAGTTTCAACTACGAGCTTTTTAACCGCAACAACTTTAGTATATGCTATTGGAGCTGGAATTACCGCGGCTGCTGGCACCAGACTTGCCCTCCAATGGATCCTCATTAAAGGATTTAAAGTGTAATCATTCCGATCACGAGGCCTCGGACGAGTCCCGTATCGTTATTTTTCGTCACTACCTCCCCGTGCCGGGAGTGGGTAATTTGCGCGCCTGCTGCCTTCCGTGGATGTGGTAGCCGTTTCTCAGGCTCCCTCTCCGGAATCGAACCCTGATTCCCCGTTACCCGTGACAACCATGGTAGTCAGATAAACTACCATCGACAGTTGATAAGGCAGACATTTGAAAGATGCGTCGCCGGTGCTGGACCGTGCGATCAGCTCGAAGTTATCTAGAGTCATCTCTTTGGACGGCCTGAAGGCCGATTGGTTTTTGATCTAATAAAAGCACCCCTTCCGTCACCGGTCGGGGCTACGTTTGCATGTATTAGCTCTAGAATTGCCACAGTTATCCAAGTAACTATGAGTACGATCTAAGGAACCAAAACTGATATATTGAGCCATTCGCGGTTTCACCTTAATACGGCTTTTACTGAGACTTGCATGGCTTAGTCTTTGAGACAAGCATATGATTACTGGCAGGATCAACCAGGGAACTGTGTGTGTTATGTTTTTATATGTGTTTATTATTATTATATAAAACAATATAATTCTTCCGTTTGTACACCACACATGACAGCACACGCAGCGCACAGCGAGAAGAAAAATTGTTCGCAAACAACAACCGACAAACAAACAAACAAAACAAACACAATGGTTTATTTTATGTTTTCATATTACACATTCGATCGATGCGTATAATGTTAATTTCCAATACGTATATCGCACGCGACGAGCCTCCGATGGAGACTATACTCGTCAAAAAAGTATATATAAAATTGATATATAATTTTTCTCACACGGAACGCCAGAGTAGTGAATGTGGTTTAACTAGCTCACTTGCGACCCTAAACACACACACGCGTACGTGTATACATCTAAGGACACAACGTTTCTCGACTACGAACACTGAAAACGCGACTCGCATTAAGCGAACACGCATCGTGGCGGTTAGAAGAGAGTAATATTTGTACGAATATACCTCAGACATCGCCTTACGGCAACCGAAGTTCGTACGCGCAGTGAAGATGGTAGTATTTGTGTGTAAATGTGTACACAAAATATGTAGACACACGATAACGACACGACGACGACGGCACAAGCGACAAACGACGAACACGCCCGCTCACGCATCCGAACCGAAGCTGTGTGTCGAGTCGAGTCGGCTTCACGAGGGTGTGCACACTGTTAAACTTGATCGGCTACGTATCACGATGTTGATTAAGCGTACGCATGCGGAGAAATATACACATATCCGCTTGGATCAATTTTAAATTTGTAAAATTTTGATCAAAACGCACTCGCAACTCCCCGATGTCCAAAATATTATTATTATTTTAACGATATTATATATACCTATCAATAAATATATCATCATCATCAGCAACTACGACCAAATAAATAAAATAATATATCATCATCATCATCAGTAACGGTTACAAAAATAAAATAATATTTCATCATCATCATCAGCAACGATTAAATAAATAAAATAATTTATCATCATCATCATCAGTAACGGTTACATAAATAAAATAATATTTCATCATCATCATCAGCAACGATTAAATAAATAAAATAATTTATCATCATAATCATCAGCAACGATTAAATAAATACTAATAGTATATCATCATCATCATCATCAGTAACGGTTACATAAATAAAATAATATTTCATCATCATCATCAGCAACGATTAAATAAATAAAATAATTTATCATCATAATCATCAGCAACGATTAAATAAATACTAATAGTATATCATCATCATCATCATCAGTAACGGTTACATAAATAAAATAATATTTCATCATCATCATCAGCAACGATTAAATAAATAAAATAATTTATCATCATAATCATCAGCAACGATTAAATAAATACTAATAGTATATCATCATCATCATCATCAGTAACGGTTACATAAATAAAATAATATTTCATCATCATCATCATCAGCAACGATTAAATAAATAAAATAATTTATCATCATTATCATCAGCAACGATTAAATAAATACTAATAGTATATCATCATCATCATCATCAGTAACGGTTACATAAATAAAATAATATTTCATCATCATCATCAGCAACGATTAAATAAATACTAATAGTATATCATCATCATCATCATCAGTAACGGTTACATAAATAAAATAATATTTCATCATCATCATCAGCAACGATTAAATAAATAAAATAATTTATCATCATTATCATCAGCAACGATTAAATAAATACTAATAGCATATCATCATCATCATCATCAGTAACGGTTACATAAATAAAATAATATTTCATCATCATCATCATCAGCAACGACCAAATAAATAATATAATATATGATCAATACCATCAGCAGATATTTATAAAATATCTTTTTTAATATAAAAACTTAAAACA
>JAGTTH010003785.1:0-5000 GCA_022606485.1 Agraylea sexmaculata | reverse complement strand
GGTCCTCCATCAGGGTTTCCCCTGACTTCGACCTGACCAGGCATAGTTCACCATCTTTCGGGTCCCAGCGTGTACGCTCTCAGTGCGTTTCGATAATCGCACAGAGACTTTCTCGAAACGCCTCGGGAATGCGGCACGTCTCCGATTAAGAGAGCGAGCATCTTCCCTACGCCTCGCAAGCGAGGGCTTTCACTTTCATTTCGCCTGTGGGTTTAGTGCGTTTGTAATTTAAACGATCCCAATGACTCGCGCACATGCTAGACTCCTTGGTCCGTGTTTCAAGACGGGTCCTGTGAGTGCCCGAAACAAAACCATCGCAGACCGGGACCTGATATAATAATAAAATCATCACATCTTGTTCCTGTCCAATTTCACATTCGTGTCGCGCACCCGTGGTATTCTAGCCGCCCGCCAAAACCCACAAGACCCGCGAGGAGCCGGGGGACGGACGGCCGAGTACGCCGTTTGTGAACGGACGCCCGCAGAGGGGCGGAACGGCACCTCGTTCTTTACCGTCGTCCGGCGGTCGTGCGCGCAACGATTCCGCCGCGAATATACGCAACGGGACTATCGCATACAAGACGCATTCGACCGCGAGACGGCGGGTCGCGATGTTGTATTACTGAGGGAGAAGTGCACGCGTCTACCGAGACCTAAACACCGTCGACGTCCGCCCACCGGCTCGTACGACACGCCCCCCGAGAGGGACGATCGCGTTCCGGCGGTGCGCAACATCAACGGGGATCTCAAGTAGAGCGATGAATCTCCCCGTTCGATCGTTCGAGTTTCACAGGTTTACCCCTGAACGGTTTCACGTACTTTTTAACTCTCTCTTCAAAGTTCTTTTCAACTTTCCCTCACGGTACTTGTTCGCTATCGGTCTCGTGGTAGTATTTAGCCTTAGATGGAGTTTACCACCCGCTTGGGGCTGCACTCTCAAGCAACCCGACTCTCGGGAGAGAGACCGTCGCGGCCGGCTACCGTCACCACGGGCCTGGCACCCTCTGTGGGCATACGGGGCCCCGTTCAAGATGAACTTGGACTGGCAGCCGTGACTAATGACCGCGCGTTTATAATTTTAACTCTCCTCCCAGACGCTACATTTCCCGGCGATCCGCCAGAATCGCAGGATTCAGCGATGGGCTCATCCCGTTTCGCTCGCCGCTACTCGGGGAATCCTCGTTAGTTTCTTTTCCTCCGCTTACTGATATGCTTAAGTTCGGCGGGTAATCTCTCCTGATTTGAGGTCGACATGTATATATATTTTTGTATTGAAAAATAAACGTGCACAAAGATTATGTACCGGACGACAGAGCGAGAACGATATATATATAAACCGCACTCTTATATATAAAAATGTGTATATCGATATTATTATTTTGACTTACGAACAGTGTTAATACAATGCCGTGCGTGCAAAATAATCGAAACACAAATTTATATGTACAAATTTATAAAAATGAGTTTCATACCATTCCACAAACCGCTCTGTCGCGTGCATCATCTTTAGATAAGCGCGCGCTATTTCTCACATTCAAGACAATTTAACCGGACGCATTATAAAATACATGTGTGTATTTTTAAATGCGACACCGGCACGTATCGTTTGTTGTTATCATCATCGTCATCTTTTACAACGACGACAACGACGACGACAACAAACAGTTTTGTCGCATTATGGGCGCGACCCTCAAACAGGAGTGGTCCGTCGACATGTTTCCACGTCTCTTGCTCGGACCGCAATGTGCGTTCGAAATGTCGATGCTCATGTGTCCTGCAGTTCACACTCTGACGCGCATTTAGCTGCGTTCTTCATCGACCCACGAGCCGAGTGATCCGCCGTTCAGGGTAATCTTTTATTATAATATTGTTGTTGTTGTTTTTTATATTTTTAACATATATATAGAAAAATAAAATTTGAGCGAGAGATAATATATCTCAACACACGTCATGAACAAATCGGACCGTTCGCACTTCGCAAAAAATACTAACGGATACCGACGACACACACACACACACACATAGACACATTTAAAATGTGTCGTATATATGTATGTATATTTTTCATTAGTTGCGTTCATATAACAAAAAATAATGTTGTTAATATTATATATAAAATATATTATCGATAAAGATAATAAAATATATATAAAAAAAAAACACAGGAAATGATCCTTCCGCAGGTTCACCTACGGAAACCTTGTTACGACTTTTACTTCCTCTAGATGATCAAATTCGGTCAAACTTTCCGACGAAACGGATGCCCGCGAGTGGCTTCCGTACATCAGTCCGAAGACCTCACCAAATCATCCATCGGTAGTAGCGACGGGCGGTGTGTACAAAGGGCAGGGACGCAATCAACGCGAGCTGGTGACTCGCTTTTACTAGGAATTCCTCGTTCATGGGGGAGAATTGCAAACCCCAATCCCTATCACGAAGGGGTTTCATCGGGTTACCCGGGCCGTTAGGCCAAGGAAGACACGCTGATCCCTTCAGTGTAGCGCGCGTGCGGCCCAGGACATCTAAGGGCATCACAGACCTGCTATTGCTCAATCTCGTGCGGCTATATATACCGCCGGTCCCTCTAAGAAGATATTCATTGTACGCCGGTAGTGAAGACCGGGCGCCGCTCGGATGTGACGACGCACACGAGCCCGCACGAAACGCCGAAACGCCCCGTACGAACCGCGCACGCCGCCCCACTAGCCGAACGACACTTTACGGACCCTCTTGATACCGGTTGCACGTCTATTTAATAGGCTAGAGTTACGTTCGTTACCGGAATTAACCTGACAAATCGCTCCACCAACTAAGAGCGGCCATGCACCACCACCCACCGAATCGAGAAAGAGCTATTAATCCGTCAATCCTTCCAGTGTCCGGGCCTGGTGAGTTTTCCCGTGTTGAGTCGAATTAAGCCGCAGGCTCCACTCCTGGTGGTGCCCTTCCGTCAATTCCTTTAAGTTTCAGCTTTGCAACCATACTCCCCCCGGAGCCCGAAAGCTTTGGTTTCCCGGGAGCTGCCCACCGGGTAATTTTAATTTGATACTTCGGCGGATCGCTGGCTGGCATCATTTATGGTTAGAACTACAGCGGTATCTAATCGCCTTCGAACCTCTAACTTTCGTTCTTGATTAATGAAAACACCTTTGGCAAATGCTTTCGCTTTAGTCCGTCTTGCGACGATCCAAGAATTTCACCTCTAACGTCGCAATACGAATGCCCCCAGTTGTCCCTATTAATCATTACCTCTGGTGTCAGAAAGCCAACAAAACAGAACCGAGGTCCTATTCTATTATTCCATGCGTACAATATTCAGGCGAAAAACAGCCCGCTTTGAGCACTCTAATTTGTTCAAAGTAAAAAGCCGCGACGACCCGACCCCTTGAACCGCGACGCCTGACGCACAACCTTGCGGTAGAGCGCACGACGCACGCGGAAGGATCGGAAGACGCACCGGCGAGAAGCCCCGCAGACGCGCCTGTCGTACCGCAATCGGTAGACAAACGCCGCAGGACACAGTTTCAACTACGAGCTTTTTAACCGCAACAACTTTAGTATATGCTATTGGAGCTGGAATTACCGCGGCTTCTGGCACCAGACTTGCCCTCCAATGGATCCTCATTAAAGGATTTAAAGTGTAATCATTCCGATCACGAGGCCTCGGACGAGTCCCGTATCGTTATTTTTCGTCACTACCTCCCCGTGCCGGGAGTGGGTAATTTGCGCGCCTGCTGCCTTCCGTGGATGTGGTAGCCGTTTCTCAGGCTCCCTCTCCGGAATCGAACCCTGATTCCCCGTTACCCGTGACAACCATGGTAGTCAGATAAACTACCATCGACAGTTGATAAGGCCGACATTTGAAAGATGCGTCGCCGGTGCTGGACCGTGCGATCAGCTCGAAGTTATCTAGAGTCATCTCTTTGGACGGCCTGAAGGCCGATTGGTTTTTGATCTAATAAAAGCACCCCTTCCGTCACCGGTCGGGGCTACGTTTGCATGTATTAGCTCTAGAATTGCCACAGTTATCCAAGTAACTATGAGTACGATCTAAGGAACCAAAACTGATATATTGAGCCATTCGCGGTTTCACCTTAATACGGCTTTTACTGAGACTTGCATGGCTTAGTCTTTGAGACAAGCATATGATTACTGGCAGGATCAACCAGGGAACTGTGTGTGTTATATATGTTTATATGTGTTTATTATTATTATATAAAACAATATAATTCCTCCGTTTGTACACCACACGTGACAACAGCACACGCAGCGCACAGCGAGAAGAAAAATTGTTCGCAAACAACAACCGACAAACAAACAAAACAAACACAACGGTTTATTTTATGTTTTCATATAACACATTCGATCGATGCGTATACTGTTAATTTCCAATACGTATATCGCACGCGACGAGCCTCCGATGGAGACTATACTCGTCAAAAAAGTATATATAAAATTGATATATAATTTTTCTCACACGGAACGCCAGAGTAGTGAATGTGGTTTAACTAGCTCACTTGCGACCCCAAAACACACACACGCGTACGTGAATACATTTAAGGACACAACGTTTCTCGACTACGAACACTGAAAACGCGACTCGCATTAAGCGAACACGCATCGTGGCGGTTAGAAGAGAGTAATATTTGTACGAATATACCTCAGACATCGCCTTACGGCAACCGAAGTTCGTACGCGCAGTGAAGATGGTATTTGTGCGTGTTGTGTGTGTGTAAATGTGTACACAAAATATGTAGACACACGATAACGACACGACGACGACGGCACAAGCGACAAACGACGAACACGCCCGCTCACGCATCCGAACCGAAGCTGTGTGTCGAGTCGAGTCGGCTTCACGAGGGTGTGCACACTGTTAAACTTGATCGGCTACGTATCACGATGTTGATTAAGCGTACGCAGGCGGAGAAATATACACATATCCGCTTGGATCAATTTTAAATTTGTAAAATTTTGATCAAAACGCACTCGCAACTCCC
>JAGTTH010003783.1:0-69500 GCA_022606485.1 Agraylea sexmaculata | reverse complement strand
TTTTGCCACCCCGGTGAAATATCGTTGGAAAGGCTTCTTCTAATCATTTAATATTTCTGAAAATGTTTGCGGGCTTGAGTGTAAATTTGAAGTAAGGTTTTGTAGACGTCTTTCCGTGTTCCTTCGAGGTTTACGTTACTGAAAGAGCTCTCGGGCGTATCATTTTTCTTCGTCTGGCGGGCAGTTCTTCTTGCTCTTCTAACACTAGATTACCATTGTATTTGAGACCGTTGGTAAAACGGTAGTCTGATGGTAGCAAAAAATACAAGTCTTGGTAAAAACCGCACGGTAATTAGGGTTGAAATGGAGCCGACACTGGGACGCCATCCTGTTAAATGCGATGCCTTTCTAGACAAATCACTCCTTTTATACTATCTAGTGTGTGCTATTTATTACAGGCACCTTGCACTTTATAGACAATTGATTAAATATTATTTAAGTTATATTACAAGATCACTTTAATACAATATATGAAATTAAATCACACAATCCTTAGATCTAATTTGCTACGCTAGATCTACCAAATGACTTCAGTGTGACGAAATTCAGTTCAGTCAGTATAAGCTCAATTTTTTTTTTTGAAAATACATATATCGAGGGTATACTGCAAAAATGTACTGAGTCATATTTATATAGAGTTTGAGTTAGGGATGCATTTGTTTATGTTTTTTATTACTTTATCTACTGCCAAAATAAACTTAGTCGTATCATCAATATTTCAGGAGAAAGAAAATTAACTAAGTCAAATTTACATTTTTAGTTTCTGTTAGTTAAAATGGAGGTATTTTTATAATTGTGTATAATATTTAGAAAGATAAAAGAAGCCATTGACTTATACCAAATTGTAAATTATTCAGATATACACCATAAATTTATAGTTCTGTTAAGACTGTGACTTTTTTTTACTAATTCGCCATTATCTCAAAACTATGAAATATGAGTTTTGTGCTGTGTACAATTAAAATAACATATATAAAAAATATAAGGTCAGCCTAATATATCACCTGTCTTATTAATCTGAGGCAGATTTACGTTTCTAAGCACTGAAGATGGCGGGATTCGATTTCTTAATCAATCGGTAATCACCAGGTTAACGAATTACCTTAATTTTGACCCAATAACGAAAACCACAAATTAAAATTAATACTGACATTGTATATTTTATATACCATTGTATATAATAAGCAATTTTGTTTTAATTAAATATAGTATTTGAGGATTATATATTAGAAACTTAACTACACAAAAATGTTTTATATTGATTTTTTTTGTATCTTTGAGTCTTGCGAGGAGATGGACACTTAGTAAATGCGACAGACAGTATGAAATGTTATTGGATTGGAGTGGTTTATGTATGGTCCTTTTATGAGGTAATGTAAGGTATCCTTCGATAGGATAGAATTCTAGAGTAGAACTGATCTACGTCGCGACGTCTCTTACTGTTTGCTAACACTTAGTGATATTGCCTGCGGCCATCACATACGAGTATTCCATCCAGTATACAACATGTTTTCATTTTAAACTAAAAGATTTTTTTCGCCATTATGTAATGCCAGTGCGATTATTAAAAAAATATACTAAAACGGGCCTAAGCATATTTTTGTATATATATATTTTTTTTAATAATAAATAATTTATTATGATAGCTTGAGAATCTTCGGTTTTATTAATGAGGGAATATATGTTGTCATATGGGAAAAACAAAAACAACTTATGTTGCATTAGTTCAATTACAAGTTCAAGTTCAAATTTAATACGTCAACAAGGTATTGTTATTTACTTGCAATGTTCATAATGCATTTTCGTTGAAATTACGCTATATCGTCCTTCGTTTACATCTTCAAATCAGGCGGTCAATCACCTAATAAGTAAATACGCAAGATTCTCAAACTTTTTAAAATAATAATTAAAAATTGAAAAGGTAAACTAGCCGACATGGACCATTAATGAAGGTGTGGTTATGTTACATTTAATGTACCATTCTTTACATTTAATTATTTGAGTATCAATAAAAGACATGTTGTATTTCAGAAAAATATCATACATCAAAGCGCGACATATGTTTGAAACAAAATTCAATTAAATGTAATGAATTTAATAATATCGTGAGCCGGTGGTGCCAAGTTGCACTTTTTAATTGCTGTGGTTGAATTAATTAACTCTGCGGCAGAAGCCTATCCAACTCTTTTGCCGATACCCGATCCAATTAAAACTAATGTAACAATTCAATGTCGATTTTAATTGCACTGGTGGTTATATTGATTAACATCCAGGTAGGCTTGTTGTTTGTATTGAAAGTCAGTCCACATCCAGGATGTCTGTATTGTATTTAACTTGAGCTGGAAGCTCCGGGATATCGACAAATATGCACTCGATCGTACATCCGCGAACTAAATTGATTTCCGCTCCATGTATGCAAATTCATCATATTCATGCTTAATTTGATTCTTTTAAAATATTATAATGAAAATATTTGAAATCAGGGTTAATTATATCAGTAAATTATGAAAAACTCATAACTTCAAGTGAATGATAAATTAATATGTAGTCTAAAATGTGCACTAATAACGATGAGTCGCCTAATTGGGTAGACATGCCGGCTTTCGTTATTGGAGCACTGCACGGAATTTTAGAGAATTGTTTTATTATTTGATTATTAACACCGCAACATGTCTACAATTCTACTGTTATCATACATACAAATTTAAATGATTGGGACAAATTAAAAAATCGAAGGTGGACAAATTCTGAGAAGATGATAATTTGAATTGATAATAAAATTTTCCATTTTATACACAGTATTCCTCATCCACTACCTTTTTTATTCTCCTCTGATTTGGCAACAAATATGCGCACCTGAGTGAACTCTTTTCCACAAATTCTGCCACCTATATATAGGAATTGTTTAGGAGCGACCTTATAATGCAACATATAAATTATTGCTTCTTACACCTTACTATAGTTATTTTTCTTACATTTTTTATAATATTTTTATACATATATATATATATATATATATATAATTGTTGTGTCTATAAAAAAGCTCTTCTGAGCATTTATACGGAAGTAAAAAAAAATATATTATTTATTATTAAAAAATATTCAAAAAAATAATACCAGTGCAGTCCGATTCTGAAAACACCTTGTTATTTATTCATTATTTTGATAAATCGATAGCTCAAATATTTAATGTTTTTTAAAAAATTCATGTTCTTTTAACACTATCTACAATCTGTAATATTGAAATATTTTAAAAATCAATTGTTGATTTATTGTGTGAATTTACTTGTTTCACTTCAGATTATTCCTTATCTTTAAGTCGTAAATGTGTCACCGCGAAGCACTCAAGCTCGCTTTAAACATTCAACACCTCATAAAAATTGTATCACAACACATGATGAAATGTCTACTCTGTTTTTTTATGTGCACTCATGTTTGATTGAAAATGTATATTAAAATAAGATATTTCGCAAGACTATGTTTATATAAATTATGCGTGCATATCGATCATAAATTGAACTGAATATGTTAGAGGAAGGTTTATTTTATATTATTATATATCCAAATGGTCGTAGGCAGATTCTGAAAAAGCGTACATATACATATATTTACGAAAAAAAGCGTTTGGTGAATCTGAAATCAGGTTGGTTTTGACAATAAACATATTAGGGCGGAAAGTTCACGAATTCGCAACATCCGCCTCTGCCCCATATCGACCCATCTTCCGCCCATAGGAAATAATAAATAAATAAATAAACCCAATACATTTTTACCCGAATGCTTACTGATAAACGAGCTGGGAATATTATTCAAAATTGAATTCGTAATATATGTATAATAGTGACGCGCCGTGTTTATGAATTATTGCCGTCACATTTTTATTGAAATTTCTCACAAAAGGTTCTTCATTATGAACTTTCAGCCGTGAAACTTTTTTTTTCAGCACGTGTTATTCTGTTTGCGCGAATTTACGCACCGGGCACGTGACACCTTTCAACTATTATTGTTGGTGAAATTTTGTCGCCGTGGCAATTTCCACACTTTCATGTAAAAAAATTCAAATTCACCCGACCAAATTGAATTTCCTATGTAGATATATTTACATACGCAAGGGAGAACGGCTTCAATTTTGACACATTATATTAGTTAAACATTTTTCTACAAATTTGAATGTTTAGTATTAATATCGATATAATGTCATGGGATAAAACGCGTGGCTACAAATACTGTGGTTCAAATCCCGTCAAAAATATTATAATTGATTGAGGGAGATCGGGAATAATATTAATAAAATCCCAATCGATCGTCTTGATCCAGGTTTACTTTGATTTCCTTTATTCTAAGGTAAATACTGATTATTAAGTCGGTGACCTGTGTAACTAATAGTAGTTAAGATCACCGACAAACTATAAACACGTTGTTGTGTATAAAAAACACACAAAAAATCTCCTCAGGGCGTAAAATAAATTAATGATGTATTGAACTAAGAAATTAATATTAACTAATGCTATTATGAAAAACTTTCATCTGTAAATGATGTAAGTTCTTCCACAGGTGAGAAATAACACCCAATGTTTAGTAACAATACCACAGAACTTCTATATAATCAGTTACTTAAATGATCTCTAATTTAAAAAATTGTATTTCATATTGATTAAATTAATAATTTTTTGTACTTTCAAACATAAAAATGCGGATTCACATACTGATGAAGAGGATCACAAATATTCTATTGAAATATTAGAATTCCTAGTAATTTCGCTCTTTTTAGTTTTAGAATATTTTCAACAGTTTTTTTAATTGATCCTAATTTAAAAATGTCTCTATTTACTTTTATTTATTTTTTCAATTAAATGTATATTAAGCGTGATGTTTATGAAATGATAATTAACCTATTATCGGGACGTCAAAGAAGTTTTACAGTCCAAAATTAATGGTTGTTATTTTACATAACGTTTTATTAGACGAATCATGTAGCCGCATACAAAGATTCTTGATAAGTTAATTCCATTTCCGACATTTACAAATTAAAATGCCCACTTGAAAGTATTTTTCGTCATTTAATCAGTAAGGGAAAGAGTGGTTGTTGTTTATTTTAGTCTGACATATAATATTATCAGCACTTTGACCTGCTTTCAGTCACGCAAAACTATAGTGTAATGAAACCATGGCGGGGAACCAATGCAATTAAAAACTTTTACATTTAATTTGTTTTATCCACACACTGAAATACATATATATTATGGTGTAGAAAATCCCCCCCTTCAATTGATTTACATTTGCATGCGTATTTATATGAATCGTAAAAATATTTATGTAAAATGTAGGCAAAGCACTAAATTTATTATGCAATATTTTGTATTGCATTAGAATCTACGATACGTGAAACTTTTCACAGTTGACTTGGTCCAGCAATGCGATTCAAAATAGATCGCTCTCTTCTATTATATCCGTTTACGTTCCACAATATTTTTCTCTTGTGCCTGATTTAACACGAAACTTTCAATTGAATTCTTGAAATATTTGGATACACTATTCATCGGAGAGTATTTCAAGACACACTGCCTATAAAATACCATACTAAACATCTTCTTATTTGATATAATCTAGCAAAAATAATAATGAAATTTAAATTATTTTTACATCTTATCTATTAATTGATGGGATTCGCTCGGTGACCTTTACGGGAGAATTTAGTAGAGTTGGTTTCCCAGGCCACCCCACAGCGATGAGTACTTTAAATCTAGTTTCGCTACCCTTGATATACTTGATCTTAATTGATACCAGTGGACATGATTTTTTTTAAATACATATATAATGTATAATTCTTAATATTGATACACAATTCCAAATATACAGGAAGATTTATAGAGGCGTTTGTATTGTTTTATTATATATGCCGAATTAAACGCAATTATAAAATTTATTTATTTGGATATAAACTCTCATAAGAGCTTGTTTTACAGATAAGACAATTTAATAATAAAAAATGTTTCAAACAAAAATGAAAAGTATATAAAAAAGAATTACAGTATTATACAAAAATGTATGCGTGAATAGTATATATAGAATGGATATAAAATAAAATTAAGTTAAATAAGGTAAGGTGTAGAAAGTATTTATATGTTACTATATAAGGTCACTCCTAAAAAGCCCTGTAGATGGCAGAATTGGTGGAAAAGAGATCAACCAGGTGTAATCTTTGTAGCCTATTCAAAGGAGAATAAAAGAGGTATATTGATCTAAATGATTATTTTTTATTATTTAGTAATTTCCTAAAATGATTTCTGTATCCCATTCTCGTCTTTTTGTAATCCAATATTATATAATATATTATAAAACTTGAATTATTATAATAAAAATTACTCATAATATTTTTATGTATGGTTAAAATTAAGTAATAATTATCAATGTTGTAAATCCATGCAACTCAAACTGTATTGTGAATCCGGTATTTATTTATTATAATATTATTAGTTTCTTAGTGATTATAGGTAAAAAGATTTATACACTCTGTACACCTAAGACTATTTCCAAAGATGTACTGTTCTATCAATCATTGTAAAAACTTATGCATAATAAAGAACTTGTAATATGTTTCTTAGTTATATTCCTTGTGGGTGATTTATATATATATATATATATATATATATATATATATATATATATATATATATATATATATATATATATATATATATATATATATATATATATATATATATATCGGCTATAATATTAATTAAATCCCGATCGATCGTCTTGTTCCAGGTTTACTCTGATTTCCTAGATTGTAAGTTAAATACTGTTTATTAAGTTGGTGTCCTGTGTAACTAGTAATAGTTAAGATCACCAACAGACAATTAACACGTTGTTGTGTATAAAAAAACCCACTCAAAAATCCCCTCTCAAAAAAGCTATTCCTGGATTGTGATGTAATTACTGAGGCGATTATTAAGTTTGTAACTAAATTATATATATATATATATATATATATATATATATATATATATGCCTCGTATAGAGATAATAATAATAAAATTCTTAGCGCGGTAACTAATTAGCAGACGGATAGACGAGCATCGATGGATTCACGGGTGTTTGTGCAAACAAATAATGCTTGTTACCTGATTGAGTTAAACACGGTGGTCTAGTATTATTGAGTTAGAAGATACTGACTGGTATGATAGGATATGAAGGTATAATACATAGTATGAGAGACTCAGACACGAGGGAAATCGAATTAAAAGCAATGGAATCAAAAGTGCGATCTACCCGACACTATTCTACACTGTTCATTAGTAAACTACTACCAACTTTCAAACACCATCTACTTTCACTCAACCGACTGGATTAATACACTGAAGAACACTCTAATATTCAATATTACATTTATCGCCAATTCCTCAAGGGAAATTATGACAAAATCATTATTATAATCAATTCTCTAATAAGTATTTATCTAAGAATTATCATAATAAACATGTTTTATGATAAAGTTTACAAGATTTTATTAATTATCAATTGAAGACATTTAAAAAATCAAATCATTGATAGCTTAAAAACATTTATATGTATTTATTTCATGTTCCAACTGAAGAGTTCCATCATCACGGTGACTTGGGATCCCCCATAATGCTCTAGTGGTACTTCATTAAGATATAATAATATACATATGTATTTATAAGTAAAGTAAACTATTTGAAATGTGATAAATGATAGTGTTGACGTCTGGGTGGAATTACATAATAAAAGAAATTTATTTTATGCAACTTCCAAAATATTATGAATAAAATATGTGGAAATTACATTCAATAAATTAAGAATAATGCTTTTTAAGGTGAATTTGACATTTGTTTTGAAATAAATTATAATCGTTTTTAAAATACCCAAATTTTGAAAAAAATGCCATGAATATTTTGTTTTGACTTAATAATAATTTGACGAAATTTAATTAGTTGCGTTGAGCCACAAAAAGTTTCATTAAAATATATCATGCACTTTAATTTCATGACTTATAATTTTAATTGACAAAATTCATCCACTACAAATTATCTAATTAATGCGAATTGATTGCACTAAATTATGCAAATTGGTTTGAATAATAATAATAACTAAAATATTTAGCATGATAATTAATGTGAGAGTATAATTTGAGTTCTTTGTGTAGTAATATTATTATCCAGAATTGAGGCAATATCCCATATAAGTGCTTCCAAATAATAATATTATTCGTTATTGCCCTGTTGAATAATTCAATGTGCTTGTTTTACCCCGTACGCCACTTTGTCGATTAATAATAAACTGCTTGTTTATTTTCTAAATGATAAAATATTGATCAAATTTGCGTTTATATGTTGTAAGATCAGATTATATAAATATTTGGTATATTGAGATAAGCCGGGAAGTGATGCGGCAGTAAGCTAAGGACATAAAATCCTAATCCGCCGAAAATCTAAAAGCTTCTTTAAAAAGCCTTTATAAATAAATAATATTTAATTCATAGATATAAACATAAGATATCGCATGAGTGGCTAAATACGTGGGTAGTTCCAGTGGATCAAGTGGCCAAAAACAACAGTTACCTGGCAAACACTATACTGTAAGCATCTCTCTTCATATATTAAAATGCATTGTTACTACATGTCATATGAACTCAAACATACACTCAAATAGATATACTCAGTTTTTACCGTTGAGTACTTCTTTAAGATGATTAAAACATTATTGCGTTTTATTGTCACAGCCACTCTCAGTAGTGACTAGAAATGTGTTGAGTTAGGGAAACTATGCCTTTATCGAATAGGAGAGAAGAGTGCAACAATACACGGGCTAAACGAAATCGACACTAATTATTTCTATGCAATGCGATATCTAATGTTTATATCTATGATTTAATTATAATGTATCTATTAGGTACTGTGGGCGTTTCATGCATTGTTGACGTCAGCCGATAATTTATTTAGACAGAGGCGGGATGAATACTGCCTCACACCCTTCAACTACCACCCTTAGAAGATTAATTCGTGTGGCCATGATAAGAATTTCAACACCCCCCGTTGGGTTCGACCTGTGCTATTCAAAATGGCTGCGGACCTCTCAGAATCGTAAAAAATAAATTCACGTAGGGTTTTTCAGCGTCTTCACACCCAAGCAATCTGTAAGCCCCATATTTTGAAGATTTTACCAAGAAGCCGCACTTTCATTCTCGTGAATAATTGAAGCGGCACTGTTTATCCACCACATGTAGTGGCTTTGGTTGAAAATCCACTGAAAATAGCCAGATTTGTCGACAATGCAAGCGACGCGGTAAACAACACATTGCTTTTCAATCCATCAATCACTCTGCGACATTGGCAATAATGGATTTGGTTACCGAATACAGGTACCCCGAGCGATATAATATTTTTCATTGTTTCAAAATTTATTTTTGGATTATATTACAAGAAGAAGAGAGACAGAGCTTCGTCTGCCATTACGCATCATTGTTGAATTGCGTGCAGGTGTATATGAAGAGGGTGGTTGGGTATTTTAGGGTGGTAAATCGATAAGGGTGGAAGGCTTTGATTGAGTTTGCGGGGTTTCAGATTAAAAGCTCGTCGACTGATTGAGGGCGGCCCTTGGATAGCCCAAGACAAATGTCCACCAAATAAATCCACTGCCCGTCTCTCCTAGAATAATTTAATATCTTAATCTGAAGCAGCCACCATTCCCCTCAATCAAATGACCCACGTGTATCGATCTCATTTGAAATCAAATTAATACCGATTTATTTTCTAATATTTAAAATATAACTGGGTTGGGGTTTTGAAGGTGTGTATTGTATGCTCTAAAATTTTATTGCTCGTATTTTACGATCGAGTTTCGGGTGAATTGAATCGTGTTTTAGAGTTTTACGTGGGGGATGTTTCACTCTTAATGGCCATTTTTAATAAAACTACCACAACCGCATACCTACATTGTTTCAGCACAAATTTTAAAATCTTTTAAATGTTGTAATTTTTAGGTGTAAATATATTTCACAAGTATGTGTTTTTTTTATTATTTTGAAACGAAAGATAAAACAGGCGTGCGTAAAATGGGCAATTCGGTAGGTCGTTTTAAGAGCAAACCCCGCAAAAGTCGCATTCATTTGGGCAGGAATCATGGCCAATAACGAGGAGGGTCAGTTTTGTTTTTGATAACTGGTAATGGTCGGTCAGGGAGGATTATTTTTTTATCTAAATATGTTTGTGGAATGACTAGAGGGGAGATAATATGAGTATTCAGTATACCTACACTAGAATAGGGAGAACGTACGTATGATGTTAAAGCTAGAGTATAATCGCTCTCATGGTTTCACATTGTTATATTAAATAATGTATTTGATTTTTTTATTAAAATACGCCACGAGGGACTTTTAAGAAGGTTTTTTACATTTTTTTTTGTTTTTAGACACAATATGTTAATTAATTGTCGACCATATTACTAATTTCACAGGACACCAACAAGAGGTATGTTTGACGTAATAATCACCTCAGTATTTCCATTACAATCCAGGAAATCAGAGTAAACATGAATGAAAACGAACAATCGTGAACTAATTAATATTATTCCCGATCTCCCAGTCGTTATAGCCGATCAAACCATTTTTTTAATTGATTGGGATTTGAATCGATAATCACAGTAATTGTTACCTAAGGCTTAGGGCTTATCTATTATACTGGTACTATATTTTTATAATAGTACAAATGATGATATTTTTTTTATTATTAAGAGACAACAGTTGTCTGGAATACCAGAGAACCTACATTTCTGATGGAGCTTTCTTTGAGGAGGTATTTATACACAACAACGTGTTAATTGTCTGTCGGTGATCTTAACTATTACTAGTTACACAGGTCACCGACAGAGCGGCTCTGCTCTACTTAATAGCCTCAGTATTTACCTTACAATCGAGGAAATCAGAGTAAACCTGGATCAAGACGATCGATCGGGATTTTATTAATATTATTCCCGATCTCCCAGTCGTAATAACCGACCAAATCAATTTTTAAAAATTCTTGACTTGAGTGGGATTCGAACCTATGACCACAGTATTAGTAGCCACGCGAGTAATCCCGCTGATGATATGTATGATAATAGTATTTTCGGGGAATGTGAACACCCTTTCAAAAAAGGCATTAGCCTGAAAAACTGGCAAAGTACCAAGGTGATATTGGAGAATATTCATAATACAATATATGTAATAATATTTGATATATGCAAAATGTTGATAAAACATGGCATAAGGTGTGTGTGCAATCAATTCGTCATTCACAACCGACACACCCGTTGGAAATTCAATAAGCTTCCAGCATCCTTATTACCAGCCAACACAACCCTGGAAACTTATTTTTTGCTTACACTTACACATGTAACAACCCTTGCCGAGTGACTTCCGTGTAAATATTATCGAGTATTGCCACTTTCTATTTGTCACAGCTTCTTGACATTTCCAACCGGTGCAGTATATTCTCCTACACTCTTCGCTAAACTTCCTAAATATCCCAAGCCAAATGTAAATGTGACGAAAATTGCAGAATCCAAACAGTTGATCAATTAATCCAATCAACAAGCCTACATATTGCACTAAGAATAAAGAACCCAAATTATTAGGTTGGAAAATGGTATATTTATGCTTTTTCTCAAAAGATAGATGCATGGATGTGTTTAGTTTTTGTATGAATAAAATCATGTTTTACATTTATATAAGCAAGGTTCAAATATTTTAAAGGCCATATTATTTTTTTCTTAAACATTTATTACATGTCCAGGAACTACGTAAATTAAATGAAGAGTATTGGCATACGACACTATTGACAACATCATAGACTTACTCATTAATTATATCTGAAGGTACTCTAACTGTCATAATATTATACAGGATGGACTTCGTATCGTAAGAAAAATCGAAAAAAATCAAATATTAAAAAAAAATTATATGTCAATTAAAAAATAATTTATAGTGCTTTTGGAATACAAACCCCTAAAATATTCTCAGTTAGTTTAAGTCCACCCTGTATACAATTATTATTTTTTATTCATAAAATATTTGAAGATCAATTAAAGACATGTTGTATGAAAAAATAATTTTTTAAATTTGTGATTGGCACACAGAATATGATATAAACAAATTGTTGTCAAATATTAAAATCCCCAACTGTATATAAGACTCCTTATTTCAATATCATTTGGGGGATGATTTATTACACCAATTACCGATGAGAATAATAATAATTTCGACAGTGTTTTGAAAGGTAATGCATTACCAAGAACAGCTCGATGACAGGAAGCAATTTGAAAATATATAAATTGCGACCCTCAGGGTAAAAAGTTGCACCCTCACATGAGAGTGGGTTGGGGTTAGTTTAGGCACCCCGCAAAATATCATTTGGGGTGTTAATACGATGTGCGAGGCCCGTTTAAGTGCCTCCGTTGAATCTCCAGGGCCGTTTTTATCGTACAAAAGAGGGAAAAATTGTATTTATTAAACGAGTACCAGTGCCGATGGGGAGGTACTTCAATGTATGAACAAGTAGCATTGTTCTGTATTATCCATGACCGGTGTTGTGGACAATATGTTTGCTTATACCACCACTACAAAAATATCCCTTGTTAAAATATAAAAGAAAATAATCTTTTATTAATACCGTTAGATTAGTTTATATTTTTTGTTAGCTAGTTTTCGCCTAAGTGGTTCATATATATGAAAATATGATGTTATTATCCTGTAGGAGACGGGTGTGTGCAGGATAATTTGCTAGAGAGTTGCGGTTATGAAAAGTGCTACGACGACTAGCAATAAGTGGGCATGACAAGCAAAATTTACTAGAAGACATGTAAAAGCCAAGAATAGCCATTTACAATATTCCACTTTTGTTTGGCATCAATTAAAATAGAATATATATATATATATATATATATATATATATATATATATATATATATATATATATATATATATATATATATATATATATATATATATATATATATATATATATATATATATATTCACGAAATAATATTGATTTATAAAATATACAAATATATATATAAATATATATAGCAAAGTCAGGTATAGGAGATCAAGTGTGATTCACTGCTTTTTTTTAAGTCAATGGATTATGCCAAGAAGTTCACGATTATTTAAACTTTGGAGGAAAAAACTGAGAAATTTAACCACATTAATACAAAAATAGTAATGGGGGGGATTTTCTATAAGCTCATACTTAACGACTAAGTTTTAGGTCACTTTTTAATAATAATGATTTTATTTTACTGTTTTTTTTTTAAACGAATAGCTAAACATTTCTTAAAGTTATTGGTTGGAAAATTTGTCGGCTTTTAGTCAGCTAATAAGAGAATAATATTAATACATTTGCTATTTATTAATCAATCATCAGATTTATTGGATTGAAAAGTAAATATTGAGAATATTAAGTCAGGCAGAGTTCATAATAAAAAAACACAAAAATTAAATTCCTAAAACGTCCCCTGAATCGCTAATGGAAAAATTAAATGTAATATGTAGGTACTTGTGTTGATATGCTTTATATTGATATGCCATAAAAGTTACTAATTAATTATCATGTTATATTAGTCATATTAATTGATTGGTCAATATAAAATACATAAATATGTTATTATATATTTGGTTTAATATGGTGTAAGTTTCCTCCAAAGCCTTCTTTCGTCGGTCATAGAATACAGCATGTAAGTAAGCTGCATACATACATAGTACACAAAACACAAAGGCCAAACTATGCAGACGTTATTAACCGACAAATACCGCAATGTCACCTAAACTATACCGTAATCACCTAGCTAATATCCTCTGCTACCATTTTCCAATTGAAAATTTACAAAATTCACACATAGACAACGCAAATATTTCGAGTCGTTCATGCAAAGTCAACTTACTGCACGCCGACCAACAATAACACCTTGAATAAAATAAATATATGAAATTTACCATTCGTACCGGGAGAGTGAACACATTTATATTAAAAATAGATCGCACCTGCAAATAGAAAGGGTCAGAATGCAGAGTGAATGTTGGAAAAGGATGATTTGACAAAATCGCAAGGCTTCCAACATCATTTGGCACTCGCCTACCATTTGGATCAAACTATTTCAACCGGAATCCACTCACATGCATACTTTATAACCTGTTTGCTTCTCTATTGATTCAAAACTATTTGTAAACTGCATAGCTTAATATATAATAAACAGCATATTGAACCTGTTATATATTAACTTTAGTCAATCGATTAAGCCATAGAAGCGGCGATCGACTATTTAAGTTGTTATTGTGAATATTCGAATAGGTATGGGGTGAAACTGTATAAAAAAGCTTAGTTTAGGAAGGGTGGTGGCGTCGCGACGCCTCGTTCGAGGTGAGTAAAAAGCACTTTATATTAAAAGATGTTAAACAGGCAATGAATATGCGAACGCACGCTTCAACAAAACACTATTCAGGTACAAACACCATTTAACACTACAAAGACAATATACAAAATGTATTATATTTAAATTCATCAAAATATAGATACATAAATCAAACCAGAGGCAATTTCACTAATAAATTATTTTCAGGTAGATCGAATTAATTAGTATAATTACGAATTAAAAATAGTGTTCAGCATTTGGTTTTGTACACTAATGAGTATTCGAAGTTCAATTAAAAGGGTAATGCGAGGGCGTTCGGGTCCTGTGGGAGATGTATTTTAGTATGAACTCTGGCCACTAATCGAAAAAGGCAATGTAAGCAACAAGTCAATCTGGAGAGCAGATAAAAATAAATTGTTTAATCTAGACCGTCCTTAATTGCGTCGACCCTTTCTTCGTGAGCATTGCCCACGTCAATCGAGACCTGATCCCAAATTTGCATGGGACTACTAATTTACATCACTTTGACAAGGGCGACGAAAAACAACGAACCTTTACGAAAAACAAACAAATCAACTCTCCTAAAATCATTTATTTTTGAGTCGATGTGAGGGGATATAATTTATGGACGGAGATGTGGTCCGGTTAAGATATGCGGCATCTTAGGATTTCGATCAATCTTGGGAATAAATTTTTGGCTTCTATCGAAATGCCTAAAATTCATTGCGTTCTTCCAAGAGAAAATACCTAGATTGGTATTGAAAATACATTGACAATATTCCTACATCAATTTTAAATATACAACTTATTGAATAGTTTTTATGAACTTGTGTTATTTGTGTGTGAAATTATCATTATGCAAAATATAAGGCATTTTAATTTTTAAAATTGTATAGAATTTTGATGGATTATTCGTCGCACTGTTGATAAGAAAATATCAAATATCGATATGAATTAGATGATATAGATTTTTTGATAGCAATTAAATCGATATTGTTTTAAGGCATTCGACAGCTCTTTTATAGGCAAAACATCGAAAATGACCGTTATGGAGTCTAAGAAAAGGGACATAATTACTTTTACTTGGTAAGCGATCGTTAGGAATTAAGTGGAATTAACAAAGGGCATATTAAGAGAGCAATTAGGGAAACAGGACACCTTAGCATATTACGTGACCGAAAGAGTGGCCCGAAACTCTCACCACCCAAAAACACCCACTCACCCCACACCCTTCTTGTGACGCGACACGATGGCTACTTTTTGACTTTTATGCCCCGAAAAAGTGTGAAAAAAAACGGTCACAATTCCCTGGGAAAGTTGTCAAAGGTTCATCAGGGCTCATTTCAGGGAGAGCGGCATTCGTCGGTCGACTGTGAACTTTTTTTACGTTGTGACTTATGTTCGGATGTCTTTTAAGACTTAATTTTCTAAGAGATTTTCTTTGTGAATATGCAAAAGATATATAATTATATTGCATTTAAAAATATTTTATACACCAGTGTATCTCTTCAATATAATAAAATTACATAGACCCAAATCCCAGGTTTTGCTCTCACTTATCCAAAGACTATTCCATCATAGTTCGCAAAGGCTGAAGCGCTTTTAGAGGGAGGAGATGGGAGAAGAACACTTTGTTATAAATCCGCGAGTGCCTATCTCTTGTGAGTCCCTTGAGAATGTGAAAGGGAGAGTGAGTGAAGCCTGCACGACTCTTCTCCTGAAAGAGGACTTTGAAAAATTGATTCGAGCACGTGTGTCTATACATGAATATATTTATTGCGGCTTACCAAATGTTCAACAAATATACTCACATCGACCGAATTTGCGACATACAAATCCAATCACTACTCACAATAGGCAAATCGGGAAAACATGTCGCCGTTACAAATGTCCCATGCCTATTCGACAACTTTTATTCCATCACTTTTATATCCATGTGTATTCTCTAATATGGTGATATCTAATAAATACTGACCATTGGATTCCTTTCTCAACAAATATAGTTATAAAAGTAGGTAAAATTTAATATTAAATTGCTGAATACCTAACCAGTGTAATAGGTCAGGGGATAAAAAGCGTGGCAACAAATACTGTGGTCATGAGTTCAAATCCTACTCAAGTATATATATATATATATATATATATATATATATATATATATATATATATATATATATATATATATATATATATATTGATTTGATCGGTTATTACGACTGGGAGATCGTGAATCATATTAATAAAATCCCAATCAACCGTCTTGATCCAGGTTTACTCTGATTTCCTGGATTGTAGGTAAATACTGAGGCGAATATCGGACAGAGCCGCTCTGTCGGTGACCTGTGTATCTAGTAATAGTTAAGATCACCGACAGAAAATTAACACATTGTTGTGTACAAAAAACCGTCTAAAAAATAAAGCACCTCGGGGCGTTAATAAAGTAAAATAAATTACAACGAATTTTACCAATTTTTTAATAATAGTATAGGGGTGTGTATAGATTATTAATAAATAACTAAGGTTTCTAAGTTGTTCAATACATACACACAAATTATAAGGTAGGTAAATTTAAATATTAGGTCTACAAAATATAGTATTGGTATAAATATATAAATTAAATAGAAATGTGGGTTAAAATATTAAAAGTTTTTATTGATTTAATTGGTAAAGTGTTTCAAATTGGTCTCTAAAAAAAGCTAGTCGGGATAATTGTTTATTTACACTACGCGAAATCCAATCATATTTAGTTAGTTGTTACTACTACGCTGTAGCTCAGTTATAACCATACTGTAGTCATTGTTGGAAACCGACACTTCAAGACTAACTGCCAGAGTGACAAGGGATAATTACGAGGGAGATAATAATTTATAAATTACTTGTTTTAACAGAAAAGGGATCTTGGGTCTCATCGGTGTGGGGTTGTCCAATAACAGATACAATTCATAGTATTCCAAATATTCAAAGCGCAATATGTCCCTTATAAAAAGTGAATAACTCTCAAACTAATTGGATTGTAGAATTGACAGATTGGCGGTGGCGCCACGTCACATCGCTTTAGTTTCTGTTACGGTCAATTTTACTATAAAAAAGACATTGTATACCCTCAATTTATACAATATTATATTTTGACGGGTGACATGACCATATGCTCACAATTCATACCTCTATATACATACATATATGTATTTACATATGTAGGTATTTAGATTGAATTAAATTTTATTCAATCTAAAAATACAGTAATTCCTAGCAGAGAGAAACCCAATATTAAAAAGTGCTATATGTACAATACTAGTAAATGAATTTGATCAATATCAAAGGATTATGATTATTGATTGTTGATAAGATGACTTTGTATAAAAACAAAATGTGATTAGTATCAATGGTCGGTAATATGCGATGGTGAATTTCTAAACAATAGTCCTTCATGTAATTTCAATATTGACTGAGTGCACTTCAAACTGGTCCAACCCTCGACATATAATGTACTTATGGTGTATTACTATGGTGTGCTGTATAACTATAATGACTATCGATACACTATAGTAAAACTGATAAAGGCCATTGTACTCCATAGTCATATTGCAGTGTCATCACCCTTAATGCTACGACACGGGGAACCTTTTAAATTTACAAACATTTTATTTTATCAGTTTGGATATCGAAATATATAGTTTTTCGAAATTAAATATTCTTCTAAATTTATAAAGAATTAATTATCGAGAGAGCTATATTAATTTTGAGTATTTTTTTTGGAATCATTTATCCATCGAAATTACAGTCGCTAACGAAACCATAGATTATTCCCAAAATGCTAATTATATAAATGCGAGAATCTCAAAGTGCGGTTATTACATTGTTCAAATGCAAAAATTGAATTTATAAACATTGTGTCTTTATTCGTTATAATCGATCCTTCAAATTCAATATTTTAGTGTTAATAATAGTTATTCTAAACCAATACAAATGAGTTTATTTTATTATTTAATATTAGATACCTCTCATATCAAATAAAAATGTTATTAAAATTCCCATATTAGTTATAGGTAAAAGGATTTATATGTATATTTTGTAGACCTAAATCTAATTCATAAGATGTTTTGTATTATTCAAACTATGTAAAATTCAATTTAAATATAGAAATTGTAATATAATATTAAACCAATATATCAGAATTCAATTTCCCTTAATGGATATATTCAATATGTGCCTATTAAGCTTCTAATTACAATGAAAAAAATACATAAAACATATAAATGAATAAAAAAGGTGCATATTTCTATCATTAGGTTGGTTATATTTTCAACGAAAATTAACAGGCAAATTTACATGCCTAGAATAATATGTATATATTGATTTTATATTTCATGAATAGCTATTGATATGATTGCGATATTGAGGTAAGCAATGTTGTAATTATAGAATATTGGCAGATGTAATGATAAGGAACACAGGTGTTATGTGATGCGACCCAACAAATTGCCTGCCTAATGTTCAATTTAGATCTGTAACCCTCGATTGTGAGAATCATATATTCCACTTTGTATACCCTCTTACATATTTCATAATACAGACACATTCTCAAGTAACTGAAACCACGATCTCCTCAGATATTTGTACATGGACACGAAAAAACATTGAAGTACACCGTAAAATGAATTAAAAAACATAATAATTTTCCATAAAAATAGTCGATTGTTTAATTTTTGTCAAGTTTCATAATAACAATCTTAAATTTATAATTGAATAAATATTTTCTAATGTCATCAACAGAATGTCGCGTCGATCAATGTTACGTTTTGACAGAATCGATTAAATATATACAATTTTAATTAAAATTTTCTTCTAATAATTAACTACCGCGACTACCTAATCAACGTGATTGAAACATTATATACAGGTAAGTATATGATTTAAACGAAAATTAAGCATGGCAACGCCGATCTGGGGCAATTTAGCTTTTTACCTATCATATGTATATTTACTTTATATATATTAAGTGAAGAATATTCTGATGTAAATTATATTTGACATATTATACTATAATAAAGTAAGAGTATATATAATGTTGGAATAGTTGGTGTTGACAACATCAAAGCTTTCCAATCAACTAAATGAGTAGAGTACGCTTTAATCTATCGTGAAATGCTTTGTTGCATCTGATCAACTACTAACCGCATTATTCTCTATTTAATTTAACTATTAGTATTTTTACCACTCACAGACATTGTTCATTAGTGCTAAAACAGACGAAATAAACGAAAAGAGAACATTCAGTAAAATTAGTAGTATATATTTAGCCTGGTAAATTTTTTATATATTTATTACAATTTATCAATTATTAATGAACAACATACTATAAATATGTATATAAATTAATCAAAAAAGTACATATACATAAAGGATTTTCAATATTTCAAATTTTAAAAACCATCGTATGAACACGTCTACACATTATCGAGCATCCATTTTTAACTAATTTTATATCTACTCATACTCATCGATTTTTCATAGTTCAAAGGATTATTCACCCTTAGTTGTATTTTACATATTATTGTAAGATGCTTCTGTAGCAATGTTGGATGCAATAAGCTATACTTTAAATTTCGTCTTGTAAGATTTGCGGCAGGATGACTCAACATTAGGAAGACAGACACAGGTTCGATGTCCAGCGATCCGGTATTAATGTACTAAATTAGTGTTTACTGGCTGCTGGTGCTACTCACTCAAGCATTATTCACGCTTAGTCTATGCACTTTGCTACTTCATATACCATTTAATAATACTATAATATTACTAAAGATGGACAAATAACTGCCATGTACAACTAGCTTTTTCCTGTTTTTTATTCTGTAACTTTGTATAGTAAATCAACAATACATTTTAAATCTGTCTGTAATTGTAAAACGCACTTTATAAACCATTTTTATTAAAACAAATAAGTGAAAGAGTTTGACTATATAAATCTTAGTCTTTTTCAGGAATTTCAAAAGCGCAAAAAAACAAAACCCCATCCAAAACAGAATCTATCTGTTCATCCTATTCAACTTTTATAAAACTAGTTGTGTATTAGTGCCGTCTTACAACATATGCAATTAATCAATTGAATGCTCTTAATAATAATAAATCACTTTTAATATAAAAAATATCCATTCAAGCTATATATGGCCACATCTTATGGAATTCCCAAGGTATTTAAATATTTGATACTCGTCGTCCTCTATAATTTTTTTATTGATTAAAAGCCTACTTGGTCTATTATAAATTAAAGCTGATGTACATTATAATAAGTATTGGAAATGTATATTTATTTATTTGCATATAAACGCTTTTTTTACAGACAAGACAAAAATAAAAAATGTTTAAAACAAAAATGAAAAGTATGTATGTAAAAATTAATTATAGTACTATATAAAAATGTATGAATAAAATAAAGTTAGGTATAGGAAATAATGATTTATATATATTAGCTCCTAAACAACCCAGTAAGTGGCAGAATTGGTGGAAAAGAGATCACCCAGGTGAGCAAATTTGTCAAGTCATTGTAGCCTATTCGTAGGAGAATAAAAGAGATGGTTGGATGAGGAATACTGTGGATAAAACTCCGTATGAACAGGTCACCAAGGTTTTCCAAGCCACTCATCACTTATAAGTATATAGTAAATTGCGTTATGTGATGGTGACAATGCAGTGAGGATATTGATTAGATATGGCAATATACATAATATGGTGGTGAGTGTAAGGTGAAGGTGTGAGGGGTGGTGTGTAACGGAGTATGTAAGGGGTGGTTTAGTATAGTGAGGCTGGTTGGCTGCACTGTCTGCCCGCCACCGTTAAACCTGGTTAACTTTACTGCATTAACGACAATATTAGATTAATGCCGTAACGTAATTTGCCACACTCGCATACCCACTGCTCCTATACTACCGACCATCCGCACTTTTATATGCCTATTTGTAATTAGACTAGTTAAACACCACCAAATGTTCCACTGGGGAACTGGACCAATGTTTTAAAGAGGACAATCGTGATTCAAATATCTCAATAGTATCCTCCACACATTTCTATACACTGAAACCTCGATATAACTAAATTTTTCAATGCCCTTTGACACTCCAATATATTTATATGTTAATTTTACAGTGACGCCTTTCCTATTGACGGGATTTTACAAGGGGTTGGCCAGGCCAATGAGTCCTTCAGATCTAGTAGATCTACCAAGTGACATCAATTGACACCGTTTTTGTCAGCGCCGTGAATCGAACCCGGGAGTTTCACTCACGAATCCGTTACACTACCACTAAGCCACAAAGCGGGTCTATGTTAATTTTACGTCTATATAACGAAGTTTCATAAATAATATCGACATAATCCGCGATATAATGAATTATCGTCGTTCTTCTGGCCAATTTTCGACCTCTGCATAATATAGTATTTATTACTATCTAGGAAAGGATAAGGCTTGCAAATCTTTAGCTGATGACATCATTTTTTTGTGTTATTTATTTACGCACTCTATATTCTAGATTTATTCGAATTAATTAACCTCTATTTCATGTTCAGAGTTAAGTATAAATATATAATATGAGTGCTTGTGAGCCTCTATAATATATGATGACGAAGTTTGCGATAAAAAACCTTGATATAACGAACCTCGATAAATCGAAATCGTCAATATAATGAATTGTTTTTATTTCCTTTGAGTTTCTTTATATCAAGGTTCTACTGTATTAGTTGAATAGTTATAATAAATCAGTTTGTACTGGTAATGTCACGTCAAACTGAACCGCAATGTCTGGAACATTCAAAACCACAAAGCTGAACCTGCTTCCACATCCTATCAACTCCTATTTATTATTTTAGAATAATTAACTTACAATTTCCTCGATAACCATCATTGATAAATTTAGAAAACAAGTTGGTGATTTACCATTCAATAAATCTATGTATTATTACAAACAAAAATGTAGGTATCTACAAATTGATAGTTCTTTCAACATCAAATATTTGTGTTTAACCATTTTGATATATTATTTGTTTAAATATTTTCATGCAAATATATATCTTTTAAAAATACACATTCATTATTGATATGCCATATTCGCTTTTATGATTATTTGACTATGATATTTTTGTATCATATTATAAAACAGATTTTTATGGATACCTTTTTTTGTTAATCAACAATGGAAATATTGATATCTTTTCTGTTATTTGGATATCCTAATATTAAAAAGGTTCAAGAAAAACTATTCTTTCTTACAACTGACTACACGATAAGTCCAGTGCATACTGATGTGACTGAGTTTGTAAGGTTCTTTCCGCGGAGCTCCAATTATCCAGCACGTACGCCTAATTCTAGGCAATCCGTCTTACATATTTAATAATTCTTTCTTCGTAGAAGCTCTTTTTTATATTTTATTCTTATACGAGCCGACTTAATGAATGCAGCCGGCGTCACATGCAACGGACAGCAAGCCATTGCAATTAGAACTGTTTCTCGTACAACAATAAGAACAATCTTATTCAAAGCCTTCAACACAATAAGAATAAAATATTCTTCATACGTGGATGTATTTAATATATTATTAAAATATGAATAATGAAGCGGAAAGAAACACAATTTGTTTTTCACAAAGCGTTGGATGATTATGTCATAGAACGACGGGGAAAAACTGTGATAAACTAACTAAAGCCTCCAATTATTTTTGATAAACGGCTCGCGGAACGAATAACCCGTTATCAAATAACACGACTGGTATAGTCTATTACAATAATGAAGACATAAAAAAAACTTACAATATTAAATATTTAACACAACAATAAATTATCGCTTTAAAATATCTAGGACTATATACACATATATTAATATATTTATATAATAAACAGTATTATTGTTATGTACCATACAAGTAGCCCTCATGAACAATGCATATTCTACAAACAACTTTATTCGTCTGATAATCACTAAATTATACGCCACGAGGCGGAATTTATGCAATTGGTTTGCAATAAAAAAAACATTTTTAAATAAATTGCCTCTATTTTTTAGACTGCACGAAAATATAAACCTACAAATTTTATCAAATTTAAAATCCTTTTACCGCAAAATCCACACTTATCTTTAGCCATTATTTACCCATCGCCTTCTTCGGAGACGGAAGCCTAAGATTTTTTTATCCTCTTTTTTAATGGCGTCTCTTCCCTTCGGAAGCTTTCATTACTTAATTGCTTCAGTTATGGATACGTCAACCTTGTTTTTACAATGTAAACTTACTGCTCAAACAGTTTTCGTATACGTTTTATGAATACTAAACTTCTTAATTAAAATATATTATCAATATATTATGTCTATTTATTACAATATTAAAGAGTCACGATACTGCATACTCCATTTAACCACTGTAAATTTACCATCCAAGAATGCTTAATAAATGCAATACCTTTCCCCATAAGAAGGGATGTGAACTGATTAAAGAGGTAAAGTGTGGGCACACTTTTTAATAAAATAAACATATTACTTGTATAAACAGCATTTTAATTATATCTATATTCGGTTATTCTTTATTATCTTATCTTTTTTATAATTGTTAGATTTGACGATGGGGTTGAAGTCTTTTTTTATTTGATTTGAGTCAATTTTGCTAATTCGATATTCAAGCTATAATTAATATCTATCATTATTTTATTTAAAATAGCTAATAAAAATAAATTTCCTGACCTATTTCATGAAATAGACTAATATTTAGCTAAAAGGGGTATATCAGTGTGATGTGTGATTTTATAGTTTGCACCTGTTTTTTTTAATTGAATAAATATTTTATGCATATAACTAACAGCCTCTTTTTTGTTACCATAAATAGATATTTTGCAATGCCTATAGACTAGCTTGAGCCCTACCTAACGTAATAATAAATTACATTTATTTAATGTTTAAAATCTCAAAATGGGTCTTTTTATCAAAGAATTCAGTGAATTTTTGGCGCTTCTCGATAAAGATAAAGTGTTTTTTAATTTCTGTCACGATTTAAGTATATAGAGAGGCTCTGTTTGGTAAGGTGACAGATCGTGTTTGGCCTCCACATCGTCTCCTTTCTTAGAAGCCTTTTGATGCATCGTGCACCAGCCTTTACTACTCCTGAACCATCACCATCATCATCACCATCACCCTCATCCAACTGTAATATAATCCTGCCAAGCTGAATATACTCCCCGCCCTGCTGCGTATAAAAGAAACTGTCTGCTATGAAAACTAAATGATTGATGACACATTTTCCGGCATCGACGATACCTCTTGTATCCACTGCCATGGAAGAGTATTAAACTTAAACACAATATACGCTTATTTCAACAATAATGTAAATGCATGTACATATATTGATTAGTATGTCAAATACGCATAACTGAACCGAGTATATTACTAGCGACTTCTCCAATATGTTGTGTTATATGGAGTCATTTATATTAACATTATTTTATCTCACCTCTCAATTTATGATAAATTTTATAAATAGCTTCCGTGCTTATGTTTCTTAGTTGCGCATGAAAACTAATACTTGATATTGGAACGGGTTATGCCAATGAGCTTATTCGTATGTATATATATATATATACATAGAGATGCTAATAATACTTGTGTTGCACCAAAGTGTTTCTTGTGTTAGCCGTTTGGGGCGCTGCTTCTACCGCTTCGCCGTCTTGCTAATTCAAATTCAATTACTTCGCTGTCTTTCACTTTACGAGGATTTTAATTTATAACAAGAAATTAATATTTACTTGCGTCGAACAGTATTGCAGGCAACTGAAGGTGTTCGCTGCCCGCGTATGTGTGAGTGTTTATGTATAGGGTTTAGAAAATGCACATGTATTCGTGACCGGCCACGTTCGAAAGTATGACGGAATATTCCATGGCACATTTATAGATAAAAGTTCATTGGCTTATGCCATTAACGAAAAAAAGCTAAAAAGATTGATAATGTATAATATTCCGTTAATTGTTATACGGCCTAAAGATCTAGTATAGATTATTTTCTAAAATATAATTTGCAAGTTCACTTACGACGACTGTGAAAAAAAAGAAATAGGGTGAAGCGGTTGAGTGCTTTTGACTTTTTGATCGCTCTCAAAAGTAGACAGTCGCAAACGGGAGCGAGAACGCGGGACAAGAAACACTTTCAAGTAAAAATTGAATTTAGATTCCTCGCTAAGGAACCACTTCTCTTTACTTTAAAGCTGGCACTTTTATGTCATTCGTTTTTCGAGGGTATAAGAGATGCTAGACCGCCTTTTTGTTTACCCCTAGTCTTTTGAGTCTCGCCACCCGACTAACTAAGTCACAGCCCACAGAGGCTTTCACTAAACGCAACAAGAGTCTCAACGAAACGGATACATCAAAGGAATAGCTAATATTCTTATAATATTTTTAAATTATTACACTATATGTATATATGATTATAAAAAATATGTATATTAAAAAAACGTTGCATAAATATGGATTCAGTACATAATATTTATTATTAGGTTATATGGGTGACAAACCAAAATGTATGTTTATTAAATATTAAGTGTTTGTAGGGTGAACTCAAATGCTTAAGACATCCCTATTTAGTAGAATGATGCTGCAAGTCCCCAAAGCATTTATTCATATGAGAACCAGTAAATTTTATTGCGGTAAAAGCTTTCTACCCACCTTCAGGGGTTAAATGGGAGAGGGTAGTAGAGAATTAGTGGGAAGCCGTCTAAAAGAGACACTACTACAAGCCCCTTTAACTTTGCGATATGTTGTTATTTCATTTTATCCCCATATATTTAAACTCCAGACTCAACAAAATTTAATTAAAATTATAAATTTTACTACGTACAAATAGTATTCACTGATAATGAGCAGTGTAGAGTCGGTAAAGAGTTTCCATAGTAACGATGGCTCTCGTGGCCCGTCTCGAGTAGTTGTATTTCTTATAATACAAGTAACTAGCGTTTCCGTATGCTCAAGTCAAATGTTGGATCTGGGTTGAAGTTTGCGTAGAGGGCTTAAAATCTCCTTAGATTGTGAAAAATGTGGCACGCGATGGCTTAAGCCCTTCTTTAAAGTTGAACGCCGTGCTTTTGCCAATACATCACTTACCATGTCTCATTATAACAATCCCTCCAATAGCACTCTCTATTGTCATATCAATTTATTACGATATTAATTTATTCTATAGTAAAATAACTAATAATGTATATATTTCACTAAATAGTTGGTGATGTGGCTAAATAACTAGTAATATTATAATGGACGAAATTGATCTAAGAGTCGCATAACCAAGATGGTAGAGGGCCTTTTGCCCCTCCCATAAGGTTATAAATTTGTATATCATGTTTCTTAAGTAAATGGATTTGAATAATATATTTATATATTAGACGGGTAAAGCTAATATTTTTTAAAAGACCTTGTCATTCGAAAAGTAGTGCTATTAATGTTATAAATTGGTTAGAGTGAAGTAAAAGATGGAGACACTTTAACTTTGAAGTTCTGTATAACTTTTAAACCACCCAGAGAAATTGCTTCTCGAGAGTTCACAATCAATTTATAAAAAAATTGAATATGTTAAAAATAATGTATTTAGAATACACTAGAGTTTTTTCGAGATTATTCAGGTCCTAGAATGGATGTCTGACTTGAAATGCGAACGGTGTGAAAGTTTGTTTAGGCATTGGTTTAACCCTTTGGTGCAAATCTTAAAGGACACAATAGGGATTGGCTCATTAGCGCCATGCTCTCACAACTTATACACTAATTCTCTCAACCGTTAACTAGTATAACTACAAAAGAAATTGTTTAGCTTGGAAAAAGTCTCGCAAATGAAACTTGATGTCATCTGCCAAATGTGTCGTTGAAAATTTAAAACACTTAACTCGCACCTTGCTCATTCCGAGATATTCAAGCTTTTCGTTTCAAACTATTTCAGGACAGCATATTTCAAAAATATTTTCATAAAGGGGAAGCTAATAAGATTTTTGAAAAATGCATGCATGCATTTATTTTTGGTTTTCTTGTTGATAGCCTTCTCTTTAACCATATCTGGCGGAACTGTTACTATTTCTGAATCCATTTTGATACGTTTCTTATAATTGCAAGCTGTAGTGACATGTGCACTGCGCTGTCAAATTACCACTAAGTGGGGGAAACAATGCGCGCTGATTGGTCAATTTTCAGTTAAGTTATATGTAGACTACGATGAACTTAAGCCATTTTGGAATAAAACCGATTTATAATATCGTTTTTCAGAGTATTAAAGCTCTTTTTAGAAATGTAAGTTAGCTAGGTGAATACTATGTAAAACTTTCTGTAGAACGTATATCATGACTCATTTTTTTCAAAAATGTCAGATAGGCGTTTTTGATTTGCAATGACACAAATAATACCACATTGCTATAGAAAAAACGACAAATTAATTGAAATTTTCATTCAGGTATAAATCACTCTGGTAGATCATTCAATATACGTAGTCGCCGATAGGAAATACATGTTTACCATGTAACATGGAAACTGGGGTCCATTAAATTTGACGGATTAACGGACCATTGCCTAGTGGGGATCGTGTCACTGAATTAATTAATAGGATCGTCAAATAATACATGCATTATTATTATAATGAAAATTGTATGGCAGTTTTGTGTAAAGATATATTTCTGTTGAATTTTCTAAAGCCAAGTCAAGAGATAACCACTCACCTTGATTGTAGAAATTGCAGTTTTGTGCCGATTCCATCGAAGCTGGAGGCAAGGATTGTATGGTACTTCTTCTGAGAGAAGGGCCCCGCGGCGGTACTTCAGGGGGCGCAGGCTCTGGTGGCGAATCCTCCCCAGGATCTGATTAACGTAAGCAAGGTATTACTTTTGCTGATTGTTTTTACATCACTAAGCAATTCCCTAACACCTTTCAGCGATTCTAATTGAAAATTTTCATTTCATTTCCCCACCCACTCAATCAATTTCGACACACTAATTGAAAGCCTGTGTTTCGAGTTACGTCATCCGAAAATAATCTTCTCATACGAATGGAAATGTACGCAGCAAGAATTATGATCACGTTGCTTTTGGCTGATGTCCACGTGATTTGAAAAGTTTGGCACAGGAAAATTGCCAACGTGCAAATAAAATATATTTGAACAGCACCACGGGAAGGAAAAGCCTTGTTCTTCGGCACGTGTGTATCTTTTGAAAACAAATATAATAATATGATGTGGTGATATGACCCTTGCTGCCGGCGGTTAATCAACGTGGCGAAAGTTTGTCGAAATATGCTAACGGGTGACCTACGACCGAATATTATATTGAATAGGGAGCGAGAAACTTAAATTGTTCTTTTTTATAAAGGAACCTTTCTTTAGTATTTGTCTTTAATATGAAACCGGTCGTTTTATTGAAAAGAGTTGATCGAACACGTGTTAACCGCGTGACGTTGGTATGAGCCAGAAGCGGCTCGTCCTTAGGGTCATTTTGTATTATAAATGGGTTTTACATATTATATAAGATATTAATTCTGATGACTTATTAACGCTCAATACTTGTTTTGTAATATACTCACCATGATCGACAACAAGTCCGGCAATTCTATGGTCGTGATCCAATACGTAAGAGTCGTTTGGTCTTAGAGAAGGTGCTTCCAAACCACTAGAAGTACTACTTGAAGGAGTCAACCCTCGACTTCTACGACCCATGGCTCTTCCAGTTCTACTCAAACTAGAACTTGATGGCAATTTCTTTGGATTACTGCTGGCATATATTATATCACCTATAAAGAATATTTTATATGAACTGAACTTCGAGATCATATTTGATAATACTTACTGTTATTGGGTCTGAGCCTATCCTGTGAAGCAGCATAGAGCATTCTCCTGTTGGTACTTTCCACGGGGAAGGGAGAAGCCTGTCTTAGTTGAGGACTTCTGGGACTTCTTGGAGGACCAGGTCCACCCTCTTCACAATCTGATCTATATGTGCGATGGTCGCCTGTCAAAAATATTAGCAAAACAATCAATCAATCCTACATTATACAACCATGTTATCTCAAACAAAATGACAATAAAATTTTCAACATTTTACTATAATAATTTAGTTTATGAGCTTAATTTTATTCACAGAAGAATTCGAAGAGAAGAGTTGGTGAATGTAGATAATCAATCAAAAATAGCTTGTCTAAAAAATGATGGGGTATTGTAACAATCCGTCTCGATCCAGGTTTACACTGATTTCCTGGATTGTAAAGGATATTCTGAGACGATTATCAAATCGGGTAGAATCACGCTATCAGTGACTTTGTGTAATAAAACTGTAATAAAATACTATAGTATATATTATAAATTTACCAATGTACCCTTATAGCCAAATGTCAGACTCTGATATTAAAATTATTTTAATAAGCAATCGTTTAATGTAAAAATCTTGAGATTTTTTATTTATAAATGTATGCGTATAAAGGAATAAATTGAGAGCGTATAATTATGCATGGTGTTTATATTTGCATATACTGTTTATGAATTTCCACATTAATTGAGTCTCCGCTGTTCCGCGTTCGACTAGCAATTATGAAATTCCTTTCGGAGTGTACTGTCTGCTTATGACAGGATACAATATAATTTAATAACAAAGAAGAGTTAGTAGTAAATGTATTCGCTGAGTAAGTATAAGCTGACAATGGCCACAGTGCTTAATGTTTTCATTAGCGCACGTCGGAGCCATTTTATTGAGAACGGTTCACGTAACTGAAACCGACGTCAACTTCAACACAACCAACTAACTTTACATAGAAACCTTTCTCCACCTGCACATTTTATCTGTAAGACACTGACAAAAACAATAAGGCATTCAATGGCTTTTTTTTCAACCGTCTGTCGTCGAAAGACTTTCCGTCACCCATAATTAGCTGACTCGAAATACGTTCACCGTTTATTTTCATTTAATACCTCTAAAATATTCCTTCGCTATTATTAAAAAAAACTCTAATGAAAGAGAAACTAAATTAAATCTTAGTATATATTCAAAGAACAGTAAATTTTATATGACAATAAATTTTTAAATCACGTAAACTAACGAAACAATGGATTCTACCAAAACACGGACTTGGTAATCAAAATGCTCATAATATTCAAATGCAAAATGTTTTTAATCAAAAACTAATTTAAATTATAATAATCTTAATTAATAACTTTACCGATTACTAAAATGTGAACAAAATAAATTACAATTCAAAGAAACGTAAATTTACAGTTCCAATGAAATCTTTGTATGTAATTAAATGTGAATGTAAAAATGTATATCATTTATGTATATATTTGTTTTATTTTTATTTGTTTGTTTGGTTTAATATTTTACATTGCATATTTCCTGTATGACTGTTTTATTTATAAAATATGTAACAAGTGGGTTTTTACCATGTTTTCCCACATATTATTATTATACGATCATTGTAATATTAACTAACAAAATAATAATCCTAATGTCAAAATATGTGAATAAAAAGGCTTAATATCACAACTTATCAATTAATTATTCTAATGTATACTTTATTTATAAAGAAATTGTAAAACAAAAGCTAAAATTTTAACAGTTACAAATCACATCGTCCAGGAGTGTTGGTCAATAAAAATACAATATTTGGTTTATTGATTAGTATTTATTCCTAAAGTAAAATGTTATTTTTATCAAAATAATACATATGCTATAATTACTGAATAGATCATAGATGAGATAGAATATTTGTAACGCAAAGATTATTGTGAATTTATATTTAATAAGGAAATCGTAAAACAAACCGGTTACGGAATTTATGACTTCTTCAGAAAACCTCTAATGGTATCAATGTCATAAATCCATGTTGGAGTTTTTAAGAGGTATTTAAAGCTGAATGATATTATTTTTTTAGTAAATTCCTCGTGCTTTTTTTGATAAACAATAATAAAATGTGTGTAGTACGGAGCGAAGAAAGTGTTTGTTGGGGGTTGTTAGGTCTTGTCGGGTGAAAGTGGTCGGGGGCGGCAACGGTAGAGTCTCAGGGGCAAACAACTCAAGATTGAATATGAAAATTTAATCAGGTAATTTCATAGGGGAATGATGCTGTAGGGGAGCTTCTCCATACTCCTTGCTTTACTTTACTTTACTTTACCAATACAGGTAGCTCTGATTTCTAAATTTATTTGCAATAACAACTTTCCGCCCCGTGTATTTCGCGACCCACAATCGCCACCATCACTTTTTCATACACACTTTCCACCCCTCGCTCAAACTTCATACTTTATTTATCAATACTGTCCGTGATTCTCTTCGGAGTGGATTTTCAAATATTCGAGTGATCCACATCCTTTGACTTATTATTTAACACATTTAAATATATATGATATTATACTTGGATCCCGGAACATATCTTAAAGATATCCATGACCTAATTAAATTATTCACACTATAACAAAATGGGAAAATTCTCCACAAACACCTTGATACAAAATGTAAACAAAATCAAATATGTTTCAAATAAGCGAAACTTTGAATCACCACTGAAATGTTTAAGGAACATTTCATAAAAAATCTTTAACGTATCTTTTTTCACAAACACATTTCATTTTGTCTGTCTCCACAGTCCTTAACAATTTCACTTCATTAGTGTTGCACAATATTTTTGTTTTATTCGTGTAGTATTAGGTTTTTTTATATTTCTAAATTTTATCTTATTATTATTATATATTATATAAATTTTGGTAGTTCTACAAGCGGCTTTTTTTATTTTTTCCCATAAATTATGTTATGACTTATAAATGATTTTAATTACCAATTGATTGTACTTCGTATTAAAAAAAGTAAAAGACAGTCTATAAACTCAATATTGTAACAGCTAATCATAATGTATCAAAACATTGTATTTAAATTATATTTAATAAATTGTAATAATTGTATAATAAGTAAATTATTGAATCGGTTATCGCAGAAAAAACGACACTTCAATAAAAGATCTGACTTCTCATCGAATCTATTAATAAATACAATAAACAATTTTTTGTTTTCAAACATTTCACATTGTGTAGTAATTGTTTTTGTGTAGTTTTAATCTATTTATTTGGTATTTAATCATAAATTATGTCGTAAATGGGTAAATCGTAAACTTTTTGCATTTATTATAATTATAATTATTACTTTTCAATAACAAGATAGTGATGATCAAGTTAAAATAAGTAAAAATACCATGTCTGTAGGCTTAATTTTACCCTCATTAAGTATAGTATCAGAACAATTATTGTAAATAAAGAAATTTTAACAAATATTTTACATTTCAATATAAAGTACTATTTTTTTAATATTTTAAATGCCTTTTAATTCAACTTCAGCTAGACATCCATGAATTAATAAAACCGTTTAGAATTTTTTTTATTACTCTACAAAAACTTTCCACCAACTACGTTGATCATCCTTGGGTAAACTAACTGAATTTGTACGTGACTATTATATAACATTTGGACTCTTATACAACATTTGGAGGTTTTGGGCTTGAATTCTGATGATAATGCTAAATACATTATATAGTCGTAAAGGGATGGTTTTGGTCGTCAAAGTATCCGAATGCAACGCTTGAATACTGATGAGTATTGTCACAGATGTTACACTACTTTACCATGACCAACAAACCTACTTTCACTAAACTATACTTATAACAAAGGCTAATTACATTTGATTTTGAGAAATATTAATCACAAATGTGCTGCACCATATTTGTGAAATTACGGTCCATTAAATTAGTGTGTTGGGTGCAAAATTAAAACTGTAGCATTGGGTGAATATTTTGCAAAAATTAAATATAATCACAATGAACCACTGCCCGTCGATATAGAAATATGACACAGCACACATTATTGCTCTATTTGTGTTTTTAATTGATTACAAATAAATTATTTTTAATTAGAGGGGTTCCTCGATATGTTTGGAAACGATATACGATCCGCGTGCCCAATAAAACAAATTCAAACAATGTTAAAAAAAACGATGTATTTTATTTTGAATTATTAAAGAATTAATAAAAAAGAAGTGCAAATCATCGGATTGTCATATTCTTTTTATTTCTAATGGGAACAACACGTTTTTTAAACGTTCAAAAGGATCTAGAAGAGATTTAGGCCTATATAATAAAAAAAATAAGATACAAGGAAAATGATATTCTATGGTTGTACATAATTCACGGTTCTTGGGATATTTTTTTTTATTTTCTCTCAAATCAAGTTATACGGTAATGATATTTCCGTACGGCGATTGCTTGTTTACATTGTTGGTTTTCCTTCATTTTTAACGCGGTTTCGAATCCTCGTCATAAAATTTAAATTGTCTCTAGTCAAAGAGGATAAGAGATGATGCAGAAGGAAGAAAGGAGAGGAAGGAGACGACCTTTGCCGAGATAATGCCTTCGGATGTGCGACGAAGAATTTTCATTTCGCCGAGGAACCACCCCATCTTCAGCCACCCCCTCGTGCCGCCTTTGATATATTAAACCTTTTATTGAAGAAACAAAATAAAAAGGGAAAAATGTTTATCCTCTGGGGATGCGCCCGGCTTAATTTGCCTCCCATCCTATGTTAATTTCGCTATTATAAAAAGTCGCTCCTTTCGGAAATCCTCTTTTTTCGTCATCCTCCTCGCATAAGAATCGAGAACTAATGCTCTTCTAATGCGGCCGTAGTGTTTTGAGGGAGTCGCAATCCGCATTAATGAATAGTCTGAAATTTGACTAAGAATAGCTGAGAGCAAAAACGGGGGTCGAGTAATATGATTCAATTGTGATTTAGAATTATGTTCTCGGTGAAAATTTGAATTACACATAAAGGGGAGCTTTAATTTGAAATTACGATGCGGTGATAACGTCTTTCGGTGAATACTAAGTACTCTTATGAATGACCAAATAATATTTATTATGGTACAAATTAATTATTAAACGTATATAATAAATATGTTGGGGATTCAATACATTTATTATTTATTTTGATGGACGGATAGCGTGCGGTTATTCTTGCCTTATAATAGCTAATGCGCCTTATCGTCAAGCTTTAATTACTACTATAGCTTTATTGCCATACTTTAAGATAGGTACATGTATTTGTGATGTTATCATATATAATCATTTTGTTAATTTGATATTACGAGCAATAAAGCAATAATATAAGCATGGTGGCATCTGGCGTCGATGTATTATAACTATACATATTTAAATTCGATAATTTTTTTTTTATTAAAAGTATTAAATAGAATCTAGATAATCACCTGAATACTGCTGCTGAGCCTGTGCCAATAATGTGGCGAACAGATGAGGATCCATTCTTGGTGGTTCATCTTCTTCACTGGATCCTCTCCATTCCCTACGTCTTCCAGTAGTGCCTCCTTGAGATCCTGCTCGAGACCTTCTTCCTCCTCCACTTCTATTTAAAACACCATCGACATCCATGGCTAACACCTTGAATGTTAATCCTTACTCAATACGATTTCTTCATCATGAACGATTCTCTGAAACAAACCAAAATTATAGATCAGAAAAATAGAAAATCGAACTATTTATAGCTTAATTTACATTGATATCTATTAATACACACACCCACAAATCTTTTTTTTATATCGTGATATTTAAACGAATACAAAGTAATAAAGTATATTATTTGAAGTAAGTGTTTGTTTGAGGGTCTACTTTAAAGTGTGAGTGTACAAGAATATACGTGACAAAGCCTTAATCTAAAGGATACAAGATTTGTCGTGAAAAACTCATGAACCCCTTTCAACCCCAACTACAGTAAAATAGATTAGATTTCATATAATGGACGGTATGTAGCTAAATTCAAATGATTGTTTTTATTAAGTTCAAGACAAGTTACTTGATAGTTTACCGAGAGCAAAGAATAATAACAGTAGCTCGACTTACAAATGCCCTGACATACGAATGTTTTGAGATACGACGAATAAAATTCGAGAATTTCTACCTTGAAATACGACTAAAACTTGAGATTCTTTAATAGATGATCGCTAATTTTTATGGAAGGTCACTACTTGAATTTTGAACCATAATTTTTTACATGTAAAAATCAATAATTTATTTTAAACTCAAATATCTACCTACCAATTATCCATTGCTGATTTTACAAAATGTACAAAAACATTTTTTTATTCAAAAACACGTGGTACGTTAAGAAAACATTTTTTTTGCTATGACTTTTTGAGGGGGTGGAACGGATTAATGGAAGTTTGTATGGAATTTTATAGGAAAAATTGCTTTGAGGTTCGATTGATAATACCGGAACGAATAAAATTCGTATCTCGAGGTACCACTGTATTCAGTTTCCAAGGACATTTTTATAAACGATTCTTTGGAATAATTAAATAGAATTCTTTCACACAATGCTCTTATAATTACAATTAGTGTTTTTGTAGCAAATATGTGTTTATTTAGATAGGTTTCCGAAAGAAAATACATATTTCATCAATAGAAGTATGAAAGAACCTTTGCCAAAAAGGAGAGGATATATAAAGGTGTCGGAAATAGCGGTTAAATGAGTCGAAATAAATTCGGCATCTCTCTTTTCAGAATCGGATAATTGAAATATATATATTTTTGTACAAGGTATGTTTTGAGATGATTTTCTCGTGCCTAATTCCCGTCTCTTCAATCTGATTTGAATCAATTAGACATTCGTTGACAAAGCGTCTCATCGATTTGCCGTCCGTCTTGTTCGTCCTTTTATTTCCCACTTCTTTCTTTTCATTCTTTCTGATCTTTACTCCTGCGGAATTAATTTTCGGAATCGTGGGCCGTGTGTCTCTGTCAGGGTGAAATGTCGCCTTGATTCTCCATCTCAGATTACTCGAAATTCGTCTAGTTCAGATTCAATTTGCTTAATCAAACAAAGCGTTGGGGGGATTTTTTTTATTAATATATTGTAAAATGTTTAACTTAGGTGTGTTTTCACGTGGAGAGTGAGTTACGTGACCCGGTCTCTTCTTTGACTTCAATATTCTCATATGTCGTTTAAATTGACGCCTGCTTCCTTACAAAATATTTGTTATTAGAAAAATTCCACGACAACTCTTTCTGCAAGGCTCGAATATCCAATATAAGTCAAGAAAGTATCACGTTTTTATGCAAAATGCATTTTATTTTATGTGCAAACCTATAACGTGGTTTAAACAAGTTTATTCAAATAAAACTTAAAATTATTTGACAGTGGAATAGAAATAGACATTACGACGCAAATGTGAAAAGTGCTGTAAAAATGTTTTTCACTCTATAATTATGTTTGGGTTGACCAAAGTACATTTTAACCTTAATTTGAAAGATTATCCATATTCTTTATTGTTCTACTATCAACTATTTTTTCTTATATTTCTAGGCCAAATGTCGAAGAAATATCACTAATCACACCCGTTTATGGAAAGATAATTCTTCTATGAGTCTATAGTTTTTTTTAAATATTTATTTGCTTTTTTATAAATTATTCATCTTCTTTTTTATTTTTTAAACCATCTTAACGCATTATATTATCTGTAAGATTACGATGGTTTTTATTTATGTATATGTGTGTAAATAAATAATCTACTAACGATTATGAGAAAACTATTATGTTATATCTATCAATATTAAGGTATCCAAAAAAATAATATTGGAAAAAGCTGTTTCTGTGAAGTATTCAGTGGTGACTGTCACGTGTGTGTTGTGTCTCTTAAATACGTAATTAATATTTTTAATTGTTTTTTAATTTTTAATTATAATTTTTTTAGGTTATATTTGCGCTAACATTACACCCCTAAAATATTCTCAGTTAATTCAAGTCCACCCTGTATAGCTAAGTATGTAGTCATTCTTTATACAATTGACGGAGTCCTTTAATGCTTTTTCTTTTTTTGAGAATATATTTTACTTTCGCACCACATATAATTTTTTTAAATCACCATCTCGGGTCTAGAGATGGCCGAAAAGCTAAAATAAATATATTGTTGGTATATTAAACAAGTAAAAGAAAACCAAAACACGCTACATAAGCCGTGACATTTACCAAACAATTGATCCATAGAATATATATTCTTTGTCTCTGCGATTATTTTATACGAAAAGGTCACGACACGAACCCGTAACAGTGCAATTGCGTGCTCGTACAATCTACTGAGCATTCTGTCTTTTAAACAAATGTCACCGACGCGTATTATTTCATATTTGATAAGTTAAGTTCTGAAATTGTCTATAAATAAATGATTTTATCTCGTATGAACCTTAAGCACCTAGCGATCCCCAGCAGAAGCTCTAAACACACTTTGCGCAACAAACTGAAACCGATAGATGGCAGTAAATTTATACATATTTTTATACAACGACAATTTAAAAAAAAATTATAGATTATAATTGAGCTATATATTAAATATATTCATTATTTATAAATTTATTACTGATACCAGTGATATTTTAAGATATGGGTATTTTTAATGTGTGTAAATGTTATTAAGACTGTTGATCACTGAAATAATTCAAATATTTTATTATGATAATATATTTTTTTATTATGGAATCAAATATTTTCCCGACATTGCTGATATATTATCATGTATTTTATTCTCATTTAAAATGCTTTGTCTGTTATTTTTCTATTTATGTTCGCTTATTACGACTGGGAGATCGGGATTAATATTAATAAAATCCCGATCGATCATCTTGATCCAGGCTTAATCTGATTTCCTGGATTGTAAGGTAAATACTGATTATCAAGTCGGTGACCTGTGTAATTAGTAATAGTTAAGATCACCGACAGACAATGAATTAACACGTTGTTGTGTATAAAAAAGACCCTCCCTAAAAAAATTAAGTACCCCGAGTCGTAAATAAAATAAAATAAATTAAAAAAAATCTTATTTACAATTTGTTGTATAATAGTATAGACGTGTATATGCATTATTAATGAATAACTAAGGTTTCTAAATTGTTCAGTACATACACACGAATTATAAGGTAGGTACATGTCAATATTAGCTCTACAAAATATATTATTAAGTATCTTTAAGTAAAATATTACAAGTTTTTATTGATTTAATTGGTAAAGTGGTTCAAATTGATTTGATTAGTAAAACTAATTACACAAACCCAAAGGTGTAACCCAAGCCTTGTCGAATAATTGTATATTGACGGCGATTATAGAAAGTGTTGGAACAAATTAATCGGCGTCCTATATCCGTAATGTATAATATAATTGCGGTCGTTTTATCCCTTTTTGGAAAGTTTACATTTAGATGGGAAATTATTGGCTATCATGTCGATTATTAATCGAATTTCAAAGGTTGTCATACAGCCTGGTTGTAAATTGAGACATCGTGTCGTCGGTTTTCCTGGAATAGTTTAACTCATTTCAGGATTCGCTGTGGACAGTGATTGCAGATTAAATATTTACACAGTCTAGAAATGTCTTCAATCAAACCCGATGCAACCAATATTTATTCGACTCGATCATTTCCAAACGATTGAAATGAATTAACTAAATTTCACCAGATTTAATACTGATTTTAGATCTTTCGGGCAAATAGTGATTTAGAAAAATAGTTTTATGATTCATTAATTACAGCGAGATTGAAACCAATCCCCCTTCAGTTAGTGGAGTAACTCCCCATCAAATTAACCACCCACAGAAGCACCCCTAATTTCATTAATTTAATTGCGTTTTGTAAATATTTAATACGCACCTGATCATCTTTAAATCTGCAACCATCGCTCAACAATCTATCACCTAATTAATATTTTAATGCAAATTGATTCATATAAAACTGACTGAGGTGTATAATTTTTACTTCAGATTCCATTTACTTTTCCAAAATACACATTCATGCATATATTGTTTAAACTTATAATAACAGGGTGGACTTAAACTAACTGAGAATATTTAAGGGGTGGTAGGTTACTGCGATAATAAGTGAAAAAAATTAACATTAAAAAAAAATATATATATATATTTCGTGGCTTTGGAATCAGCTTTTTCTGTAAAGTACGCAGTAATGGCTATTAGTGTGTATTCTGTTTAATACCTTAGAAATTAATCAATTATTTGTTTATTTTTAATTATTCATAAAACATTTTTTTAATATCTAATATTATTTTTTACTTATTAATTTGATTCATATAAAACTGACGTATGTGTGTAATTTTTACTCCAGATTCCATTTACTTTTTAAATATTCACATTTATGCATACATTATTTAAAATTTTAATAAGAGGGTGGACTTGAACTAACTGAGAATATTTAAGGTGTGGTAGGTTATCGCGATAATAAGTGAAAAATAATAGTAGATATTAAAAAAAAATGTTTTATGAATAATTAAAAATAATCAAATAATTTATTAATTTCTAAGGTACTTTACAGAGACAGCTGATTCCAAAAGAACGAAATATTTTTTAATATTTTTTCACTTATTCATACGATACCCTACCACCCCCTAAAATATTTTCAGTTGGTTCAAGTCCACCATGTATATAGTCATAATAGTTTACATTAGAACTAAAAGATTTATTACAGTTTCATTAGTTAGTTAATGTCGAAACAAAAATTTGTATAATTAACTAAATATATACACTTTGATTAATTATTAGATAAATGTGATCCCGGTTCAAAGTATAAATGTTTGTTTAATCTAGTAGAAATGCGTGTCTATCCTTTGCGTAACGAACTTTGCCATTTTACGATGTAACATAAAACCCAAGCGAGCAAAACGAATAAAATATTTGCTCAACTTTAAATACGTTCAAAGAAATGCTTTTATCACTCGATTGGAATATTATATTTTGCATAATTCAGTGTGACACTCTTTCAAGCAAAAGCAGTGAGCGTTTCAAAGTGGCAAAATCAGAAGGCTCTGCTGCACTGGAGAGATATTTTCAAAGGAAAAGGAGGCAGCCAAAAAAGGTTAAAAAGAAGTAGTAGCAATGGAAGGCTGTGGGGCCCCAAGTTTTTACTTATCGTGTTACTGCACCGTTAATTTTATCTTCGAGCCCGAGGGCCCAACGTAAATAATCATCGTGGCCAAGTTTTCTTATTTATATCACCCCATGATATTAATAGCTTTTTGAATCTCGAGGCTCCGAGGCCAAAACCCCACTCATGTATTGAGTTAAAAAAAAAATTAATAATATGTGAAAATTGTGTTTACTTTTAATTTAATTTTATATTAGTTTCAGGCTGAAAGAAGTGTTTAATGAAGCTAAGCCTTTTGGTATATGGCGGAAGGCGTCTTTTCAAGATTAACGGTAATTCATTTACCAAAGGATACACATTTTATATTTTACTTAATAAAAACCTAAAATCATTATAGACCATCCCCATAATCCTCACTTTGTAAGGCTTTCATCGCTGATACTCTTCATTGAATGCAAATTCATTTAAAGAACTTCATAAAAACAACTGCTATTGCTTTATATTATTCTGAATCAATTACTACAAAACAGTAGGTATTAATATTAAAATCATATTTAAATAACCCTAACAAAAGTGATATTAAATAATTCTCCTTTCGATAAAATATACTCTTAAACAAAATTTCATTGATAAGACTAGAAAACAGCGGTGAGTGAAATATTTCTAATTAATTTTCAAGTAATCCATTTGGCAAAGTTTTGTATATTTCAAATTATTTTGATGAAAGCGAATGCGTTCAAAGGCTTGTTGATTAGAAATTCAATATATACTTTCCAATTAGAACTTCTTGAAGACATTTTAATAATTTTCGTTTTTTTAGATTGAAATATATGATACATTTTTTATACACACACATGTACTGTACTGAAACAAAAAGGCTCAGTAAGAGAAAGTCATAAATATTTAGGCTGACTGGTAATTTGTTCAGATCACACTATTCTGACAGAATCTATCCAATTTTATCAAAAAAAAGCGACACAGGACAAAACCTTCACATGGCTTATAGATTCGGAATAAATAACCGCAAAATATAGAGCTAAATTCAACTTATTACAAACTCTGTTTCTTTACAAACTCTGTTTATTTTATATCTGGCTTATTTTATTCCTAAGCAATTATTTGATCGGGATTAATATATCAGTTATCTAATATTATATGTATATCGTATTTAATTAATTTCTTTTATTCACTTAATGCAATGAGAAGTAGCTAGCCTTTTAGTTAATTCTCATTTATATAATCCTCGATGAGCAAGAGGTAATTAAGCATAATCTGGAAGACGCAGGTTAATTGATGATTATTTAGCAACCTTGAAAGGTCACCACAGAAGATTTCATTTGAAATGTTACGAGGATATTTATTTAAGCGATGGATTTTATGGTTGGAATGTCGTATTGTGACTTTATGGTTTTGCCTTTGAGGGTCGATTGTATCTTTATAGAGATAAATATGCTTTTGTGTAACATAGGTTTTGTATCAAATATACATAATACAAAACCAAATTTCTTCTCTTCCATATTAGACACATCAATCTTGAGTATTTGCTCGCTTGACATGTCACCTTTTATATTCCTTTTTGTCGCAAACACATTTATGTTCCATTCCAAATACTTATAACTCATTCAATAGACAAAATGTTATCAATCGATCAGGTATTTTTATCTTACAAAAATAATATCAGATGAAAAAAAAATTCATTAGAATTTTATATAGGGTTTTTGATGAAATCTTCATTTGAATATATTCACGGATAAACGAAATTCGGGATAAGTCAACATCATATTTTTTTCTAAAAAAAAAGCTCCATGTTTTTGCATAAATCTGACTATAAAACAGCAAAGATGGCGTAATATTTTCATATTAGATATTCTTTGATCTTCTCTTTTTTCATAAACACAATACGGCTTATTTTGCCGGTGTCTACGATCATCTTTGTATGGAAGAATTAATAAACAGTTTTACTCATTATTGACGCATCATATAAAGCCTAATTAAGTATTTTTTTTATCAAAAATACCCGCCTGTTTAGGTCTCGTTGTCTTATTTTGACTAGTCTGCTTTGTTTCACTATTTTCTTATTCCATGTCTGTTTTGTCTTGAAAGCTCGTTAACAAAGCCATTGACGTCATGCAATCAAAGTCTTCATACTCATTCAATATATCCCGAATATGTAAGAATCTTTTAAAATATTCAAACTCAGATCTTTTATATGGTACAATACAAGCGATGCGATTATAAATATTAGTCGGTCACGCAAACCTGTCATGTTCTACGAGTATTTAGTTTTAACACCGGCAAAATCTAAGCTGTTCAAATTAAAGCAGACTGGATTATGCTAAAGTAAGCCTAAACTTATGTAGACTACCGTGATCGAGTAGATAATTTCCTATATAATCCGTGATATTTAATAATTTTATGAAATATGTGAAAAATATGTTTAGGCCACAGTGGCTTAGATGCTGTATGAGCACTCTTTAGGATTAAATATTATTGGCAAAACGACTCAGAATTTACGGCTAGACAGGCAATTTTATGCGGTCTATAATCAAAATTTAATCTTTGAAGTTATTTACGAGCTCTGTTACCTTGACAGACTTAATTATCGTGACGCCTTCACTTTGCCGACATATAAAATGTATGATACAACAGAAAACGTAAAAGTTAATTGTTTTCTTAAAACATAATGTTGAGAATGTGTATAAAATCAATTGGATACTCATTTGTGAAATAAATAATAATATTATTAACAAAACTCCATATGATTAGTCCATGGGATGAGAGCAATATGGAAATCGTAGTTTATCAATACTCAAAATCAAAACCTTTTGATTCAATAATGCATTCCAATAAATTTGATTATTTTAATAAATATTTTCATGATTTCATGATAACTTTAAAATTCTAATTCTAACATTTTTATTGAAATGTTCATACATTTATTTGTAAATCAAAATGTAAACGCCGTATGTATTTTTTTGTGTTATTAAAACTATGAATTTCTAAAATATGTTAATTGTTGTAAATTTTTCCTTAAAAAAATTTAAATTTTCTAACACGTTTAAAAAGACGTAAACGCTTGCCTTTATAATATTGTTTTATTATTAGGATCATTTCAACTCTAATATTTACAGAAAATATATATTATATAGAATCTATACTTATCATACATTAATTCTATAACCTATTTTCTTTACCTTCTTGGACAATGTCTGGTGATAAGGCTCAAACTTTTACAAGTTGGTATTTTAAAATTAATTGTTAAGCGTAGATGAGTAAAACAATTAAGATGAAACATTGTCTTCTAGAAGATAGTAAGCGATCTGTCAAGCATCTTTATTCGACTATAAATCAAGTGGTTTTAAAGTGCAAAAACTTTTCTGGTAGGTATAAGATAGAAAAGTGCATCGATATATTTTAACGTCCCATTTAGTGGAAGCCAAGCCGGTAGATCTTTGTGTTGTTCCCTCTTATTGATCCACGATGTAGAGGTTGAAGATAAATAAAAGACTGCTGAACCTTGGTGCATATAATATAGAATAGTTGGCTGTGTCCTGATTTCACGGTGGAAAAATAAGCGTGTGCATTCGATTCTCTTTTCCATTTTAGACACGTTCCGGTCAGCGAGGTTGACGCCACCACCCGGAACAGGATATGCGGGTAATTCTTCCCTCTTTTCCTGGCTTACTCAGCTCATGCGACACATATATCAAATAAAATCTATCTTTGCCATTATACGTGATCATACTTCTCATTCAGGCCATAGCCTCGGATATGAAATGTTATGTCTCAAACCACTGTTTTATAGACCATCACCACTGATACTGACGGATGCACGACATTCACCATATATATCCTACTATAAAGAAACATCCCCATTATATTTGAATGAATTATATATGTTGAATGAAATATATATATATATATATATATACATATATATATATATATATATATATATATATATATATATATATATATATATATATATATATATATATATATATATATATATATATATATATATATATATTATATACATTTTAAGATATCCAAAGCCAAAGATTTCATTGGAACTGTAAATTTACGTTTCTTTGAATTGTAATTTATTTTGTTCACATTTTAGTAATCGGTGAAGTAAGATAGTTACTTATTAAGATTATTATAATTCAAAGTAGTTACTGCTTAAAAACATTTTGCATTTGAATATTATGAGCATTTTGATTACCAAGTCCGTGTTTTGGTAGAACCCATTGTTTTTTTAGTTTTACATGATTTAAAAATTTATTGTTATATAAAATTTATTGTTCTTTGAATATATACTAAGATGTATTTTAATATATACATATATATGAATTATATGTGCTGTCGCTCTCACTCCTTGTTTGCAACCCCTAGGACCAATACTAACATACCCCGTCACTCCCTTTTTTTCACTCATTCGCCATTATCTCAATACTATGAAATATGACTTAGTGCATATTGGCAGCATACCCTCGATATAGTCTTTCTTAATTTTATTCCCGATCTCCCAGTCGTAATAACCGATCGAATCATCTTTTAATTGTACTTGAGCGGTATTTGAACCCAGTATTTGTAGCAACGAGCCTTATCCTCTGAGCTATTTATTACCCTGGTAATTAATCTCATTTTCAAATCACAACCCAATTAGCTTCACTATTTTAGGGTTATTAATTGTATCTGTTTTATTTTAAATTCAACTCATTTGACTTAATTAATCTGATAAACGCGAGTAGTATTTTATGTTTAAATTATCCGTTGTTATGATATGATATAATTTCAATAAAAAATTATCATTTATAAATAATTATTTTTTTAGCAAATATTTATCTATAAAAATAAAAAAAATAATGTATAACCAAAAATATATTTAAAAGAATGCGCATCAGCCCACAATCAATTATTAAATCGATATTGTTAAATATTCAAATAATAAAATTCCAGCACGTCTCGAATCCAAACGCCAGATTTAAAATTCACATACTTTTTCCAAAGTCTTAAATTTAAAAAAATAACAGCTTAGTTCTGACCTCGTACTACATTCCGGTGGTGATTGTATTTCAATAAAGAAATGAAGGTATATATTTATTAGAGCACAAATATCAAAAGTGCTACGAATCATGCGAACAAAGGGGGACATTTTCGCAAAAGTGTAGCGTCGCGACGCCCTGCCGGGTCATCCATAAAATGCGAGGTTTTATGGCTAAATTGAATGTTATATATGTTGGTAGATATAAAGTAACCGCTAGTTATGTAGTAACCTGGCTCCATTTACTGCGCTACCTTCTAACAAACATGATAATTAAAACGTGTAGGTAGTAAGTAACTCCAACGTACAGAGTTCATTTTAATATAAAATATATTCGGATACGGAAAGTGGCGTCTGATAGTGATTTAGAGTTTGCCGAGTGAGCAAAAGATGTTGACAAATTACATAAATTCTGCATCAGTAGTGACTATGTGACTAGTGACTGTATGACTGTATGACTACTTTCGTTTCCCAACTACGTGACGGATTTTTCAAAAATTCCAGCAGTGAAGCTGAAATGTATGAAAATTGCATTTGCCTTCTCTATATCTCTCTGTATCAAGTGGATTGCTGTTTTTATTACTACACGTATGACAAATCAAGTTGCATATAATATCATATCAATGGGAATTAATGAAAATATCAAGAACGGACTTTTAATATACTAACTACGTTTTTTATACATATGTTTCTTTTTATTTGAACTTTTTTATTATTATTATTATTAAGAGAAAACAGTCTTCTGGAATACCAGAGAACCTACATCTCTGATGGAGCATTTTTGAGAGGGTTTTTATAGAAGATTATCTTAGTAAGGAAATAAAGTAATAGTACTTCGCGTAAAATGAATTTGGGGCAGTAATAAGATATAAAAGTTCATTTCGAATTGCAATTATGAACTGATACAGAACAGGGGAGAGTTTTATTCGATAAGACATATTTTTGGAATGATAGTTCGTCTAAAGCCTCTAAGGAATGCAAGATTAGTAAAAACTAATATAATGTAGTGACTGGTGATTTTTTAATTATATTTTACGCCCCGGGGAGCTTTTTTGAGAGGGTTTTTTATACACAACAACGAGTTAATTGTCTGTCGGTGATTTTAAGTATTACTAGTTACCGGTTACCGACTTAATAATCAGTATTTACCTTACAATACAGGAAATCAGAGTAAACCTGGATCAAGACGATCGATCGGGATTTTATTAATATTATTTCCGATCTCCCAGTCGTAATAAACGATCAAATCAATTAGAAAAAATCTTGACTTGAGCAGGATTTAAACCCATAACCACAGTATTTGTAGCAACGCGCCTTATCCCCTGAGCTATTACGCTGGTATTTTAATATACTAACTACGTTTTTATACATGTGTTACTTTTTATTTGACCTTATTTCTTAAGCAAAGGAAATGAGAAAAATGTGCATTTTTACGTAGCAAAATACTCGAATACTTTGTGTATTATTAAGTATTGACTTAAATGTTTATTACAAGTTGTTATTTAGTTTTAAGCATTATATTTTAATTTTAAGTAATTATTTTGTTAATGTAGAGTTTATTGTCGTTATTCTTTATTAATCTTCATATTTATAAATGGGTTTTAATTTTTTTCCCATGCTTTTTTTTAATATAACCTCTCACAATTTAATATAACCTCACACATCAAATAAAAGTGTTATTAAAATTCTGTTATTTAAAAAAATATTTCTATACTCTGTACAGCTTAATCTAATTCATAAGATATTTTCTATTATCAAACAATGTTAAATTCAAATTTAACTAAGAAATTTTAATATAAATGTTAATTGTAAAGAGCTTAACAATACGTGGGTATTTTTTATTTGATTTTTTCAATTGTAAATGTTTTTTTTATGTTATGCTTGGTTTTTTTGAAATAAAAATGTTAAATTTTTTTTTTTAAGAAGATTTAAGTAATTCAAAAATGACTTCTTAAAATTCTTTAAATTTACATTATAAATTTACTATAATCATCACATTATTCAAACGTGAGTTTTTGAATAAAAATTTCGCTCAGTTTAAATACTTCTCAGTTAAAAATTCTTAGCCATGAGCAAAAAAATATGGAGCAAGAGATGAGAATACGAAAAAGTTGCATTTCTTTCGAGAAGAAATGTGAGTTAGGAACTCGTGTCATTTGATAGAATTATTATCACTATCTCGCCGACTCAAAAGGTGTGTTTTTATATGAAGAATATATCTGAATCACAAATAATAATTAAGATGTTAATGTATTTAAAAGAGTAGTGGTAGTTTAAGGTTTAAACGTGGCAACAATCGCTGTCAACATAATATACGAGGCAAAGAGTGAACAGGATACTTGTACCACGTAGTTCACAAGGTGAACATTGCAAGTACGGTAACCACACTTTAATACGTATCAAAGATAATTAAATAATCTTTTTTAATTTATTTTGAGGGTTTGCTGAAGTGCTGTATGTTATTCAATCCCTTTCCTCACTTCTTTGTGGTGACCATAAGTAACCTGAAAAACTAAGTATGGGTTCGGATATTTTACCCATTAACTTACGATGATGGTATAAAATAGTAGATGGACTAGGCTTGTAGGCTTACAAACTAGCCCTATAAAATTCCTAACATTTAACAATTTGAAAAAAAAACATGAATCAGCTTAAAGTAAAACGCCAAACAAGAAGAATTTTGGAGAGTTTAAATTTAAAAAAATGATTAAAGAAAAACATATGATAATTTTTGACCTTGTCGGTAAACCAGCAGATATCTAAAAAAAATATATTAAAAACAGATTTATTATTCTACTTTATCATTAATAAACACATTTGAACAAATGTAATAAATTCAATTTTGTATCAAGATAATTTTGAGTGTCTCTTGAAAAATTTGATTCTTATAATTGCTATGTTTCTTCCACGTATAATATATAAGTGCATATAAGTTCTTCAGTTATTTTAACCATTGTTTTAGTAGACTAAACGGATGCTCTGGGGAAGGATTTAACTAACCTTACTTATAAATGATAAATGTTAATAAATAAATTAAAGACGCAGTGAAATAATCTGTTATACACTAAGTAATCCTTTATATGGTTAATCTGATTCTTTTCAGGTCATAAACATGTATCATTATTATATGTATATATATATAGGTTTTTTTTAATATTCACCTCATTCCTGTATTTCAAAACTTATTAAAACTTTCTATTTGAATAATTATATGTTGGTTCTTAAATTATTTAATTAAAATACACATTCATTATTATGATAAGCCATGGTCACCGGCAGCAGGTGAAGGCGGCAGATATGGTTGCATTCTGGCCAGGATTTATGATGATCCAGGGAGAACAGCAAATGCTAATGTAGTGCACCAGGATAACCAACCAACACTGACAAACATATTATGCCAACACCACTAATCATCACCATAGCTTTACTAAGTAACTAATGGATCATCAATTCCATCCCATTCAACCTTCCACCAAGTAAATCACTACTAAATTAACCAACCATATGTTTCAAGGATCAGTCTCTCAGAAACTCAGTTTCACCATTTCAATACAGATGAAATGTTTGCTAACGATAAAACACAGTATTTACTTATAACAATGTGTCGATTCATAATGTTATATTACATTATTTTTATTGAGACGAGAAATATTTGTAAGACTACACTTTGATGTTAGTCACAAAAATAAAGTCTATTAATACTTTTTATGTTTGGACATCAAAATGTCCGCTTATCTTTGGTCGGTTACGTCAAAATGTTTACACAGTACAGGAACGAAAACACCTTTATTTGTCTTTGGCCTGAAATTTATCTGGAAAAAAAAACACATTACGTGAAAATACGTATAAGGTTATAAACATATTGTGCAGAATTTATTAATAGAATCTGTCCAGAGAGGTTTTTTTTATAAATTTAATTTGTTGTTGTTTTTTTATCACTTACGTGACTTCCAGTGTGAGTACGTGATTTTTGAGATGTGTAGTGAGAGGTAAAGGCAGAAGAGAAAAAGCAAATTATCAAAGTGGTCCAAAGAGCCGACTTCTTAAAAGTTTGCAAGACTGAGATGCCTTGGTGTAATTTAACCTCAATCAAAGGCGAAAACAAAAACACACATTAAATAGATTTGACCCTGTGCGTACGAGGGGTGGAAAGGTGAGCTTTTGGAAATATAGGGGTTGGTGAGAGGAGCACCACTTTTACTTGCGTTAATCCTTTTTTATAACTTTCTCTAGTGCCCAACTTCCACGCCTGCCTGAAAGCTTTCGATTACGATGGAAAATTTAGAAAATTCCCTCAAGGGTCCGGACCCCGTAAATATTTTATCGAGTCAACAATAAAACGCTGACACCTATTTACAGATTCTAACACTTAACTTACTCTCTCTTTTAAATGGACACTTTGATCTCTTAACTTTGATAACATTTCAACGACCAAACTTTCTGTTATTCTTTGTAATCTCTCCATTTAAATTTAATTTGAGCTTATTCAAAACAAAAAATAATCAATAATCAAAAATAATAAAGGTTATGATGAATATGCATATTAGAAGAGATATTAAATCGGTGTCTGCTTACAACGAATTAATTCGTATTTCAATTTAATTCATTATCTGTCGGAGATTTTAACTATTACTAGTTACACAGATCACCGACTTAATAATCGCCTCGGTATTTAATATACAATTTAAGAAATCAGAGCAAACCTAGATCAAAACGATCGATCAGGATTCTATTAATACTATACCCGATATCGTAATAACCGATTTGAAACCATGACCACAGAATTTGTAGCCACGCGTCTTATTCACTGAGCTTTTACGCTGGTATTCTCGTATTGGTTAGTAAAAACTATGAATACCATTTATTTTAATAGTTTTATGAAAATATACTCAGAATTATTATCAATAAACCAGCTATATATGTATCTACTAATAGCCTAAAACCTAATCCTGATTTTTCACCTTATTTGTAGATTATAGATCGCTTCAGCTCAGCTATAGACGCACCAAGCAGTACAGGCAATTATATTTGAGATATAATAATTTAAAACATATTGTTAGAAAAGAAAAAAGAAAATTTAGGTCCAGACAATATCAGGAGATGGGCAGAGGAAAGGTACAGGAAAACATCAGGTACGAAATATATTGGTACGTAATTTTGACATGGCTCTCTTAACAACCCCACTTCAATACGTTCTTTACGTAAAGTTTCCTTTGCGTGACGTCATACAACCTGCGTGTGTATATTTTTCTATTTTTGTCATACAGGAAGTATTTCATAGAATAGTCCTTTCCAGGAAGTACTCATTGTACCGAAAAATACGAAAAAAATAAAATATTATTAAACAAAATAATATAATATATCCCACCGAATCTGGAAAGTCGTTATCAAATATGAGTTGGCGAAAGGAAATAATTCACGGCAAACATTTCAATTGACTTTGAAAGTTAATTAAACAAAGTTTTAGGTAGTCTTATCTTAATCAAATGAGATTCGGTGTCTCGCAAAGGTTTGCCGTTTTTATGACGTTTGGCCGCGAAGCCAAGTTTCTGGCCCATAAATCGTGTCGGTGGAAACTCTAGAAGAAGAAGAACCAGAATTCAGGGAGAGAACATCTTACTACTAATTATAAATACACATGCCACTTAAAAGTTTTTTTAACAATGGTTTATATGGTTTGTTTAAACGACTTATAACTCAGGGACCGGGTGAAAAAGAGCGGATAACTCAATACTCATTTTCACTAAACTAAACTAAATACACTCAATTTAATTATTCATTAACTTTTATCTAAGAAAATACTGCAAAAATCGATTACCTTGAAACTGACAAATTCAGTATACGCCCACGCCTAGCCCCTCAATTATACTATTTATATAATTTAAATAATATTATATTTAAATTTCAACGAAAACATTAAAAAACTAGGTACTTTGTATAGAGTCAAATGTGTGTTCGTAATATCAATGCAATATTTTTTCGCTCTCTAACAAATTATTCGTCTAAAAAAGGTCCTCAGTACAAAAATACAACATGTTTTTAATTAAAATTCAAAAATTTAAAGACTATCGCATGGAAAATAATTTAACGCCAGCCAAATCATATTTTCAGGATACCTACACATCACCAACAACCAATAAAAAATTAGAAAAATTCACAAAACAATGAGGGGTTATTTGTAAATGTCATTATATACACGTATCAATATACATGTATCAATTTTTTACAATTATCATTAAAAATTAACTAACAGACTTGGCTAATTAATTGAGGTCCCGATTGATTACACGTAATACGCCTTAAAATATTTGAATTTAAATTAAAAACAAGTTGTAGCTGGTAGATTATGGATTTGATTGTCTAGAAAACCACACGATAATAATATTTTTAAGGATCATATGAGTTGAATTAGTAAGCCTCGATAATAATTGAATTATGTAGTCAAGTTAGCAATGTTTGTTATTGAGATAATTGAGGAGTGTTTGTGTGGGCGAGGCAAGGTAATGTCTTGTGCACCCCAAGCACGTCATATTACCACCCTCAACACCCACAATACTACTTACAAACCCACCCTCACCGCATAACAATAAACTTCAATTTTTGGCCCGAACCAAACAACACAACCCGCCTATTGTTTTTCGATTCCCCGGCGTACGTCGTATCAAAATTTACGACTGGCCCGAGCGCTCCGTACAAATGTTGTATGTTTTTTCCGCCATCCTTTCTTTATATTGGCTTATCTAGAGTCAATTTATACTTTTAGCATCCGAAAGACAATTTGTCTTTTTTATGTCAGACTTGCCGGCTGATTGACTCAGTATACTCAAGTCTTATACATAACAGTCTTGTAATGAGCCTATTTAACGACTGAATGCGCAAAGAAGACTAATTTTGCAAGGTTTGTAATACTCAAACTACGTGACAAAATAATGTTTGAATAAGTTCTCATTAACAAGATAAACTTTTGTGGTTAAAGAAAAATTGCTTAGTCGTATTTTATTATTTTTAATTCATAATTACGATAAAAACAATCATTGGCAAGTCGAATAAATTTTATTGCATCCTTTATAATATGTGTTATATACAAAAGTGCTTTGACGTAATTGAGCTCTGCAACGATTTCCTTTATTATTTGATTATTGTATTATTTAATTTTAACTCTCTGATTTTTACAGAAAACATTATATATTATCATACATAAAATATTATATTCACGGAACAAACTATCTAAAGTTGCATGCAACTTTCAAAAACAGCAATTTTATTTTATTAATATCATCATTTTTTTATTAATAATCGAAAATTCAAATAGAAAACTACATGTTACCACATAATAAAAATGTTAGCCGTGCAGTGCTCTACAATTGTGAGCAATTGAAAAAACACTTATATTAATGGGACAAACTATAAAGTAGAATCCATATTAAAAAAATGTAATTTTATTATATTAAGATTGTTCTGTTAGTATCGAATATATTATATATATATAGTATAGAATAATTAATTTTACCGAATGATGTCTGCAATTAAAATCAATTTTCTCTACAATTTTCAAATTATAAACTATTTTGTGAACCTATATCGTTATTTATCTTTAAGAATACTAGTGTACATTTTTTTATATTCGAATAAATAATTGTGATTAAATCTACAATACAACCATTCACCATGACTTGCGGAACGGGGTCCGAGTAACCAACCATTAATTTGTATGTTAGAATGTATTTTAATTAAGCGACCCCACAAAGCAAAATCAAGATGCCAAAGTGTTGAAAGGCTGCAATAATTAATTATGGTGGTATTAGAATAAAAGTTTGTGCAGATTTCCATCGGCACTTGAATAATTCATGCGTGATATCTGAACCAACAGTAATGGTCGAGTCGCCGACTTCTAGATAATATCGGATAGTGGATGAAAAATAACGACCAAGCCTGAACCACCATCTTATTTTATGTTCACTTTTATTTCCTATTATAAAACTAATATTCGTAAAAGTATGTAACTAATTATCAAAATGTATGCCAAGACAACTGTTACGGGAAGATAAAAGTACAGTAAAGATTTAGAAGACCCCAGAACTAATCTTTTAGGATTAGGGTTGCTTACAGGCAAATTAATCAAATTATCGTGAATTCCTTAGGATGTTAGACGATTTCTATTGTTATATTATAGATGGGTTTGGTTTAAATACTAATTATATATATATATATATATATATATATATATATATATATATATATATATATATATATATATATATATATATATATATATATATATATATAGATTTTATTTTAGTCAGGGTCTTTTTGACAGGGTTTTTCATACACAACAACGTGTTAATTGTCTGTCGGTGATCTTAACTATTGCTAGTTACACAGGTCACCGACAGAGCGACTTGATAATCACCTTACAATCCAGGAAATCAGAGTAAATCTGGATGAAGCCGATCGATCTTGATTTTATTTATATTATTACTGATCTCCTATTCGTAATAACCAATCAAATCATTTTTTTTTACTTGAGTGGTATTTGAACCCATGACCACAGTATTTGTAGCCACCCGTCTTATTCCTTGAGCTATCACGCTTGTTATGGAATTATAGTAACACATTCGTTGATAAACATACATTTTTAAAACCCTTATGAATATTATACCCGATTAAAAGTCAACTCTGTATAGTAAGAGATCAAATAAAAGGTATTCCTTCAAACAAACTCGAATTGACGGACACAAAGCTCAGCTTCAATATTCATAAACTTACGATAATGGGTCCCAAAGTTTAAAGTTGCTTATTACAAAAGCCTTTCTTCGATACAGAAGTTGCGGATACCGAGCTGTGGCCAACGAAGTATCGTGGAAATACTTGAAAGTTGAAAGTTTTTATCGGTAACTCTGCAGATTCCCAACATTCCTGATATCAACTTAATGCTTTCGCCGTATTCATTTGAATTTTAAATTTAAAAAAAAACATCCACTGTTAAACAATGAATGTTTAATTTATTTGATTGCTCGTTAATCCAAATCGATCTAGAATAAACTGTACAAAAAATATTATGTAGGCTGACATCAAATTAATTTGATAAGTTGTCAGAGGCTCGTTTGAATAATATTATGATGTTATACAGAGAAATTCGGCCTCTTGAGGGGACGGACTCCCTTTTTATTCGTCCCGTTTACACTTTATACATGAAATTATGTGTCTAATTAAGGTTCCCTCTCCGATATATATTCCCAGGAAAGTATTCTTCTGTTAGTCGGATGGCGTTAATTAATTTATGAAAAGAATTTCATTACAGGCCAGTCATCGAATTTTAATGCGGCATTTAAGTTGAAAGTATCCACTTTCAGTCACTCCTACGCCTCTTATCTGAACTTCAAACGCTGAATATCTTTTAACAATATACTTTACGGCCAAATAGTCTACTAAGTATAACTGTTTCATCAATTAATATTATAAAAATAAATGGAATATGGCTTACTACCAATATAAAATTAATATATAGATAATGTTTGCATATAATTCCATTATTATGACAATGAGGCCTGGCAAAGGACAAATAGTTATAAAGGACCCAAAATCATAATATGTTCATTTTAATCCAATATGGAGAGGAGAATACTGAACTGGGCCTCTTTGGTGACACTTTGCATATTAAAGGAGTCTTACACTGAAAATTTAAATTCCCATGAATACTTTGTCAGTCCACATATGATTTTCCCTGTATTAATTTTAATACATCATTCCCACCCTTCACAAACTAATAATATATTATTATTAATTTAATTCCGATGATTATGTCTATATGTATACACTATACAAATTTACACCAATACACTACGGGGGTTATATTTTTATATAATTTGTAAATTGTATCATTCTTTTGAAACATCGGATATTATAATATCGACATAATAATCTTATAATATTGATATAATAAATAAAATAAATACTTTTCAAATTCTATTCATTCACCCAGTATGCGTCCACATTCAACATGATGTGATAATTTCTCCCATAAATATAAAAAAATTGTTTTATAATAAATATATAAATATCAAAGAATTTAAATAGAATGATACAATTTATCAATTTAAAAAATATAATATTGACAGAACAATCTAATAATATTAATAAAATAAAATTAATCCCATCAAACCACTCAGTATTCGGTCACATTCAACATTATAACTCCTCCCATAAATTTTATGATAATTAAGTAGTACCTAATTATCAGAGAATTCAAATAAAATAATAGAATTAATATTAATTTCAATATCTGAGAATTTAAATAGAATGATACAATTTACCAGGCAGTTCAGAGCACCCACTAAATTCGATTTATGATTATAAAAAAAACATAGAGGGTTTAAATTGTTAAATTTATTATCAATAATGATAATATGCATTGCAAAATCGTTCAATATATTGTATGTATACAGCACTCTTAATTAATTATCATTGAATAACGGTAATATTGAATAGTTCCACTTAATTGGGGAATATATTTATGCATGAAACAGTTGATATACAATAGCATTTTCTGGTTTTTTATTAAATATTGTGGTGTCATGTATTAAATAATATATAGCTGTGATCCACCTTTAGCCGCTATATGATATTGTGTGATTGAAGCTAGCTACATGTAGAACAATATGGCTTCCAGGTAACACATCATGTATCAAAGACAATGGTGGCTGTTCCGCTGCACAGCCTGATTACGAATCCCCATCCTACCTTCTAATAGCATCCTAAGTTCATCTCAGCCACGTCTATCAAGCCTACTCTATCTACATATCAACTCTATTCAAAGCATCATCGATTGAACATTGAACTGATACTTGTGAGATTATCTAATTGAACCAACCCAGGCAGCTGTACTCTTCCTACTGTAAATCCTACAATATATATATATATATATATATATATATATATATATATATATATATATATATATATATATATATATATATATATATATATATATATATATATATATATACACGCCGACAGGGGCTTTTATATAAGGTTTGTTAGAAATATATTTTTTGTTTTTGTTGTATTGACTTTTTCATATAATATATTACCAATTTACCCAGTATTTTAATCTTCTGTTTAGTAGTAACTGTGGAAGCTATCCATGTGTTCAATCCAAAAAGGTGAAAAAACATGTTTTCGATTGCTCACAATTTTTGAGTATTGTGCGACAATTTTTTTTCTATTAAACTTTCTTTATTATTATTATTTTTGTTTTTTTTTTGTTTATATACAAGTAAATTACTTTATTATGTAGTAAAATATATTTTTCTAATTGAATATTTGGATATTAATAGAACAATCTTAATTAAATACATAATTAATCAAATAATAAAACAACATTATATAGGAAATTGTTGCAGAGTTCGAATACCCCGATTCACTTCATTACACATATTTGTATTATGTTTGCTTATTAATTTGTTTTTTTTTAAGTTTATATGATTCCTGCTTTTTGTTTGGCAAGGGTTTTTATTTATTTATTACTATTTATAAAAACTCGGCCCATTTAATTCAATTTTCGAAAATTTTAGAGCACACCTACTTTTTTTACAGATTTACTAAACAGGTTTAAAAATATTTGATTTATCAATCTTGATTATAAATGCTTTTATTACATATTTAATTATAATTTGAATCTTTTATCTTTAAAAATATGATATAAAACAATCAAGTTGTATATTTAATGACAATGCTTTGTTTTTATAAACGTTGAGTGTAATGCGCTGGTCATTTGTATAATATTTTTTCTCATTTTTTTGCAAAAAAAAAACACTCTAAGTGGCTCATTTGTATGTAATAGTTTTTCTTTAATAAAATAATATGCAAACTATTTTAATGGTACTAATAGAAGCTATAAGAAGGAAGGAAGAAAAGTGTCATCATAAGTAATCATCAGCGTGTATATAAAGGCGGGTGTGATCGCTTAATCAGAAACCTTTTACAAGAGCATTATTTGGAAAGGGTTCAGCTATCCCTCGGGTCCTTGGCTCGTTAATTTGCACTCGAATTGCTTTGAATTTCTACTTAGATCCGGATAAACCGGGAATAAGAACGGATATGTTTTTTAGCATCAGAGAATAGTATAGCTTTCCTGTATAAATATTTCATGTTTCTTGAAGGGGAAGGAATTTTATATTTGACAACCTGCCAATTCACTTCCAACAAAACTGTAAATAAATAAAAATCAGTGCATTGTCGATTGTGATTTAAAATATTGTAAGAAAGGTTTAATTGAAAATGTGGTTTTATTTAATGCCCTTTCAGAAATGAAACTCTGTTATAAAAAGTGACTGCTAGTCTTTCTTCAAACAAACAAAAGGGACCTGCAGTAAATTTCTTTAATTAAACTTTTGCCCTTGTTATGTAAATTTGGTCACGTATTTCAACTCGACAAATTTACCTTCGCTTTCGCTACCTGAACAGCGATACCTCATGTTTTATGCTATTCCCATTGTTATTATTCTAAAAGCCTAATTAAATAATAAAATGATTAACCTAGATAATAATAATAAATATATGGTATAAATATTGAATGTTCGATCGTATCAGTCAGTAACAGACTATATTTTCCCGTAGCTATACAATGGAATTGCTATGAGAGTACACAATATTTTTCATGAAGCAAAAGTGTCAAGCGGCCACTGGCGAATGGGTATTCAATAACCTTTATCAGAGTGACAGGGAATAGAAAAAGAGATTTATATTTATTGAATACAGAGATATATTTTATAGAGATGTGATAAAGAGAGCTCGATGTCACGTACTGAGGCGGCTCTATCGTACTAATCTGAAACCTATGCTTACACAGCCGATCAAATCTGATTATTGAACATTTCAATAGGTGTTGATTAAACGAACCTCGCCGTGCCGTCTTTTTGGAAAAGTTTTTTTTCCTCACCCAAACCAACCCCACTTTGAGAGGTGCCTTATCCAAACTCAATTCGCGTCGAGTGAAAAGGGATGAAAATATTTTTCTTCCCATTTAGACGTATGTTAAGCGGTAATAGTATTTTTAACATATCAGCTATTTTAAAAGTAAAGACACCTTCTGTATTTTCAACTAATAAAGCAGTATCTTCCAAATTAGTGATTTTGAGAAAATTATCTTAAAATCATTCCATTTTATATATTAATAATTTCATTATATTATATCATATAGTAATATACTGATTTTAGCGTATTGCTCGATACAAAAATGGTTTTTAATTATAGTATAACATAGGTTAAACCTAGAAAGAGATTTAACTTTAATAACCCAATAACTTTTATACTTTTATAACTTTTTAACCCAAGATAGCAATTTAATACTTAGCAAAAATGGAATTCGAATGAAAATATTTCATCTCTCCTAATCATTTTAAATTATGTAAACTAATCACGTTGTATTTGTACTTTTTTAAATAAATTTATTTGATATAATTTCCACAATATTTTATTTTGAGATGTCTATATATTCTTAAAATAAAATATTAAAGAAATTTATTTAATTATTGATTTCCATCTAGAAGTTAATACCATCAACAATATATTATTATTTTGGTTTAGTTAAACTTAAATATTTGAAATTCTCTCCTGAATTTATTAAGAATATATGTATATTATTTTGTGACTACAATTACATTATATATTTTAGTTGATGTCTTCGGGTTATATAATATTTTGTATTTCTAAGGCCCAGCAAAATTTATAAGAGAGTTTTATATTTCTTCGACAAAAAAAACAGATTGATGAAATGGAATCTCTTTCGCGGATGAATTGTACAAACGTTGATCAATCAATATTCAATATAATGATGGACGATTTTGATGAATTTTTCTCTCCCCCTTCAGGAAAAATATCAATCCATCGTTGGACGTCTAGAATTGATTGTTGGTAAAAGCAGGCCTCGGTCATAAATTGGAGCTATCGTAATTACTGGAAGTAGTTTAATTTGTCCAGTCTTCTTTCCGCCCCACAACAACCTATCATTTTCCCTCATTAGATTGAGAGCAGTCAATATTTCCCACTCACTTCACCTCCTTTCCCCCAATTCCTTGGAAGTTATAAACGAATAAAATAATGACTTTCGACTTCAGACCTATAATTAAGTAACCCGGGACGAAAATAACGGACTACCTGTCGATTCATTATTCAGTGGCTCTCGTTAACTCAATTGGAAGCAAATTAAGTTGTCCACTTGATGGAAAAATAATTGATTCACTTACATATGTATTAATTATAATATTATATCATAATTAATTGTTTCGGCTTGTTCATTAAGTCAATATATTTTGTATTAAATTTAAGTAGATCATAGCTTCTTATTTTAGTACGGGTAAGGGGGAAAAGAGGCTTCGATAACGAGGGCCAGGGTCGTTTGCTGAAAATAAGACGTCCAAAGATGAGAAACGGCAATCGTGGAACAATCCAGAATAAAAAGACCAAGCGTCGTCGTCGCAACGCCAACGAAAATACCAAATAAGAAAGAAAAAAAAACTTAAAGAAAGGGGAAGGAAAACAAGCCACGTTTGCATAATGAAAGGTGACTTGAAGTGCATCCTTAGAACCTGGAATTGTAGGGCTTGTATCAGGAATGAGGTCAAAATAAAGCCTTTTTTCATACTTATATATGTACATATATTTATGGGTGTTGTTCTTTTGGAATATATCGAACGTATTTCATAGGAATATCACATTCCTGATGGGTTAAAAACACAGCTTCCGCACGTTTTCAAAAGTATCGAATTTTGCTGTATCGTTAGGCATTTTGACATTCGATACAACATTATATTATCAAAATAAACCGGCTATCGAATTTTCTGTGGTATTTGTTATCTCACCTATATTTCAAAAGCCGTAAAAATTAATAACCAACATGACATACATATGTATTTTAAATATTTATAGTGTAGTATTCCAGAAGATGTTGGAGCACTTTGGTAACATTTCCGTATTTGCTGGTAGGAAAAATCTCACCACAGGCTGCTTCAACTTGTCGCAGAGCCAGCATATCCTTCCGTTTTCATATTTCATGAAATACACTCACCACCCAACAAATATTTCAATATAAAACGCATTTTGTTGCACACTCATAACCTACACAAATATTTTCATAAACGCAATATGCATTTCGCCCCCCGTAACAAACGATTGACGTGCATATTCATTTTACTGTAAAAACTTGTACTCTAAAAACGTGAAATTACACAAGTATAACATTTATTTATTAAAACGCCCGTTTTATTGAACTACTGTAAAATATTTCGGAGTGCAATGGTGCTTGAACTATTTGGTAGTGACAACAACGTTAACGTTTGTTAAAACACTCTAAAAGCAAATACATGTCATGTTCCCTAACTTACTATATGGATTGAAAGCATAAAATTAAATTTGAATATATATATATATATATATATATATATATATATAGATATATATATATATATATATAAATATATATATATATATATATATATATATATATATATATATATATATATATATATATATATATATATATATATATATATATTACAATTTCTTTATTATGCATTTTTTAAGTTTTTACAATAGTTGATAGAACAATACATCTTTGGAAATAGACTTAGGTGTACAGAGTGTATATAATTTTTCTAACCTATAACTAACATGACAATGATTTATTTAAATTTGACATAGATAATAGTATTAAATTAAAGAAATAATGGGGAAAAAATAGAAACACATTTAAATTTAAAGATTAATAAACATTAACAACAATAAAAGCAATAAAAAACAATTACAAAACATAATATTGGTCATTTTAGTGTAATGTTTTTTACTCAAATCTGCGATATTTGCTTTGATCATTTTTAACTTAATGTCCTCGTGGACTTCTTTAAGATATGTGCCAGATTGAAGATCTAAGGCCATCTTAAGACACTTGTTTTGAAAAATTTGAATTTTATTAGTATTAGTTTTTTCCTCAGTAGACCAAGCTGGTCATAATTAAATTTGAATACATACTTTTAAAACCAACCAAATATCCATTAATAATTTATACAGAATTATATTAAACATTTATACTGCATCATACAAATCAGAAGACGCAAGTTCGAGTCCTACACCATACGATTGTTGTAACAGGTAATTATTTTATTAAGGATACTTTCAATGCAATATAAAAAATACCTTCATTACAACTCACTCGGGCAATTCTACAATATACTTTTCACGGTTGTACTTTTTTCTACCCCAATAAAGAATTGTGAACAGGGCACATAATTTATCAAACGAATGACTGCAATACATTCATCGTCGATACATCAGTCAATATTGTGAATCCATTAATCACATTCAAATGTCGACTCTCGTTTTTCATTCACTTTCCTGTAAATCATCGACTCTTTGAATTATAAACCAAACTCACGTATACTGTCAATTTATTATGCATATTATTAACGTTGAGACTAACATAAAATAACTTTTGTGGATATTATTAATTATCTAAAAGAATTATTTAAATATTTTATTACGGTGTTGTATTGCAACAACTCGAAATTGAATTAAACTAGATAAAATCGAATTAGAGTAGTTTCAGCGCTTAATGTGATCGTAAATATTTAAGCACTGCTAATAAAACCACGCTGTAGTATCGTCGAATTTTTTTAAAAATAAACGTGTTTAGAAATTATTTAATATTCAAGAGATTTCCCCCCAAAAAGTGTTCAATATGGGGTCAAATTTTACGATTGAAGCATCTGGCCGTGTCTAATGTCACCTTTTTGTTTTGTAACCGTGAAAAAATAAAAGATCGTAACGAATAATGGCTCAAGGTTTTATTTTCAAACATAATTTCAAAACAAGAACGAAAAGAAGCAGACAGCTCAATATTATCATGTCTGTTTTCACGCCTGGATCCTTAAAAGTTACAGATGCCATGGAAAATGATTATGGTTTGAACGTCTCTCTAATATACAATGTTTTATGTGAAACAAAATGTTTTATAAATTATTTGAATAGTTATTAATTTAAAAATTGAAAAACGATGAAGATATTCCGCACAGATGGATTGCCATTAAAAAGGTCGTTGCTAATCGGGCGCTGGGAGGCTTTATTTTTCATCGGTTGATAAGTATCCCGGGGTTGTTTTTTTATCCCACCTTAGAATGGAGAGGGAAATGTTTTCATAAAAGGGTTAAATATCGGAAAACCATTAAGAGAGGGATGGGCAACGGACAGCAGTCTGCTGTTAAAATAACGTGGGCCTTGCCATTTTCATATTATCATATTACTAATAAAAACACTCTTTATCTTAACCACACATATACTCCTCTTATATCCTGCCCAATTCTCATAATGTTTAATCTTTGAATAGCCTATTAACCTATTTGCCTTTCTCGTTTGTTAAGAGATAAAAGCTCACTTCTGAATTATTTTACTAGCCCTACTCAAACTGTAAAAAATAATATCAAAATGTATTTGGGGATAGACAAAAAGAATTTAATTAAAAAATCAATAAAGGTAATATTATTGTAAAATGCATATATTGGATTATTGTTTTTTTTATAAATAAGTGCGAGGGGCGTATTATGATTATATTAAGTGCGAAACTTTAAATTACCACTGAAATGTTTAACGGACATTTCATAATAAATCTTTAACATATCTTTTTTCACAAACACATAAAATTTTGTCTGTTTCCACAGTCCTTAATGATTTTACTTTATTTGTATTTCACAATATTTTTGTTTTATTCGTATAGTATGAAGTTTTTTTTTTTATATTTCTAAATTTTATTATTATTTATTAAGTATTATATATTTTAGTAGTTCTACTAGTGGGTTTTTGTATTTTTTTCCATTAACTATGTTATGACTTATTAATTATTTTAATTACCAATTGATTGTACTCCGTATTAAAATTAGTAAAAGACTTCGTCTATAAACTTAATATTGTAACATCGAATAATAATAATGTATCAAAACATTGTAAATAAATTATATTTATTAAATAAATTGTAAAATAGAAAATATGATGAATGAATAGCTGTTGATGATGATGGTCATTTACTAGTATTACTGTATAGTGAGGATATCTACACATTACCAATTTTTTATAAATTAATGACTGTCAATAATAATAGACTCGTATAAAAGACAAAAAGTATTAAAATGACAATCGTGATGTTTTATTAAAAGATATGCGGCCGAGTTTCTTCGTTGACAGTTTTTCAATAAGTGGGATGACCTTTGAAAAGCCTTCCTTTATGAAGTTCACATAATATGAGAATGCTATTATTTTTTTCTTTTGTACCAAACGAGGACATTATAGGAGCTGTTGTGTAGTGACAAAGAGAGGATAAAATGTCATAGGTATACTTGGTTGAAGGGGGTCGGCTGCATTTTTGTCACAAAAGAAAATGTGTCAACCGGTAGAAGAAGTAGTTAGTAGTGCAAAAGATAAAGGAGATTTTATTTTATGTCGTGGCTGTACATGTTTCACATATAAATGAGCAGTGGATCTCTCGAGTAAGACTCATTAGTTGAAATAATGACCTGATGTTTGCAATGCGAGACTTTCCTAAGAGCACATCTCTAGTTTAATGTAGATCTAACACGGCAGATTACGTAACATATTAAAAAATTATAAAATCTGATCTCGTGAATGACTCGCTGAAGATTATTACAATTTCAGAATGGTAATCTATGAATTGGGGTAGAGTTAAAGCTGAATATATTCAGGTTGGGTAGGATTTGTACACCGCGAATATGAAGCATGGTGGAATAGTGTGATTAGCATGGCACGCGACCCGTTATGTTTATGGTGGCCCAGAAATGTTTGCCTCATTATATTTCATATTCTCTAAGGCTTCTACTCTACTACACACCATATCCGCTAACTGTGGACAACGTCGTTTACTTTGAAAACTGAGATATATCAAAATGTAACATTAAATGTCTGACACTCCTTCACTACCGCTCGTTTTGCCTGCTTCATTAAAACGCTTCTGGTAATTTTATTCTACTACCGTTATTATGATTCCCTTTAAGTGTTGCCAATTTATTTTATAAAATTTTTAAAAATATCCCCATTGATAATCAATAGCACTATAGAACGAGTCCATGGGCCAAATTGGAAATAATTCAGGCGTTCATCAAATCCACCGCTAAGTTAATTAAATATCTCTAGATTATCTACTTTAAAACAGTTATTGGCTGTATATTTTTTTTTACTTAAAAGTATTAAAAGCATACCCAAAAACCTCCAAAAAAGACAAATTTAATAACCTGTACACATGAAGATATTGTCTTATTGATCTAAATTATAATAACATTTAACCTACTTTAAATCAAGCGTCGATGTTAATCTTTATTTATTTATATATTTAAAAAACTCATTCACAAGTCGTTAATTGTAATAATTTTGATATTAAATGGACAAGGGCTATGTTTTACGTGAAATAAAAAATATACAGTTTTGAATGATGAACTAAAAATAATTTTTCTCTAATGGTATGATTTGATTTAGCATTATAATTAAACGACTGATAATACAATAATTTTATACGTATACAAGAAAGACTAAATTCATTTCCAAACAATCATAAAGACAAATTTAATGTTCGCCCTATTGAACTGGTAAGCAACACGTTGCACTGTGCAACATCTTAGTGTATCCCTTTGATCATAAAGGAGGCTTTGATTGTAAGCAGTTTCACTGCCAAAGCACAAACCGTTCCCAGCGAGCCTTTAAAAGGACATCCTGTTCAGAAAGAAAGCAGTCGTTTGAAAATATAATTGAAAACATCTAGACCATCTCTATGTACCACTAATGTGCTGCAATATGAACAAACTAAACTATTTGCTCTCGGTATTTTGAAATAACAGAAATCACAAAAGCGTTAACATCAATTAGAATATCCACCGGAGAGATTACAGAAGAAACGACTCCATATAAATAATACGAAGTTTGAAATAATGACAGCGGCAAAAGTTCTCTGCCCTATTAAGAATTTTCCTGTGCCGGATGGCCTCGCATATATTTTTTCACGACTTCGCCGTTAAAATGGAAAAGAACCCCGTCCGGTCTTTCAGAAGACGTTAGCCAAGTGCCGTTCATAAATATTTATATCGCCCAAAGACTGTCCGAAGTCAAAACAACGACGGTAAAAAATAAAAATGACATTATCAACGCTCGCTGAAATGTTGCAAATAAAATTTAATACAATGCATACATGACTTATGTATGGATTATGCGAACGGCCCATTGAGAGCAAGCATATGAGAGATCGCATAAATGCATGAATTGAAAATGATATACGAGGAAACGAGGACAGGTAAGAAGTGCAATTTTTATACAGTACGATAATTCAGCTGGCAATTTAGGATGAACAATGAATGCATTTGGCTTGGTAACTTTATCTTTAAACCTTGCCCGTATTCGCCAAATGATTTTACTAATAATTTATACGACAGACACAAAGCGCTAAGTACCGACAAAATGCAATATTCCTACATTACCATTTACATTGTTCTATATATAATTCTTTAATTATCATTATGCATTAAAATTTCTTCATATAACATATTTATTTCGTATGACTTAAGAAATTGAAAAAGAATTTGTATTAATGAGCTTATTTATACAGAGCTGCCAACAATTCAATAAAAGACGTCAAAAACATGGAAAAAAGATTAATTTATCAGCAAAAGGTTTCTTATGATAGCCGCTTGGGGCGCTGCTTTTACCGCTCGTACTGTTTACCTGTCACTTGTCGATCTTTCTAATTACATTACACCGTTTTTCACTAGATATTGTAAAACTCATCATTTAAAGTTGCTTTATATATTCAAGTACAAATAAAATAGTCACTATGTTATCAATTCAGATGTTTTTATAAGAAAAAACTTGTTCTCGAGTGTCGGATTTTCGGGACTAGAATGTTGCAGGTGGACACAGTCTATTTAAAATAAGTATATTTAATATGTAATTCCAATGTATGAAAACTTTTTCACAATTTTTAATTAATTGTCTTGTATAAGTAACGAATATTTTTTACTGGGTTTGAGAAATTCAAAACCTAAAATAAACATTTCATAAATATATCAGATATCTCTCGTATTTTTTATACGATTCCAAATTAAACATCAAATGACTTGGTTTTATCTAATTGGTTTTGTTTGTTTTTCTTTGTCTTTGATTCAATAGAAATACAATCCGCAATTACTTTGCACGGGAAACATGTCTGGCATTTGTAGAACGTTTAAACAGGGGTTAAATAATTGAAAGAAACGGAAATTTAAAAGTTTCGATGATAGAATGGTAAAAAGTAATTTAATAAAAGGTTTTTGGGATAAATAAATTTCACAACCAGCATCCACTGAGGCAGTGGTTATTTTTGTAGTTCCATTTATTATTATAAGATACCCTAGAGATAGTTATTTCGGTTGAGATGTGCTTCTGGCATAAAGATCTTATAGTAAGTGATTGGTTGTAGTATTCGCAATCAACCAAGCGGAAATGGGTTAATTCTGATGCCACATTTTCAGTCTACCAACGTACACAACATGTCTTTCCCAGGACTTTCAGGATGTGGCTTTTGAACAATCTATTTATATTATTAAAAAAATAAAATATTAATATCGTGCGCATACCAAGATTGAGTGTCTGTACTTAAATAGAAATGTCAGGCTTGACGGAATCCCGTAATTAATGTGTCTAATATAGTTAAGTATTAAAATGAAGACAATATAAATGATTGTTTGCAATAGTAAAGCATTTGCGAAGATAGAGTTGAGTGAAATGTAGGGAATATATGCAAATGCTGATGATATATCACATTCTAAGAGAATGCAGTCACTTGCACTCAGTATTTCTTAGACTAATATTAAATTGAATCATAATTTGTAAATTTAAAATTATAAATTAATTATCAACGTAAGAAAGCAATAAATAGTTCATGATCTACGTAAATTATTGTTCTATTTACAAACATATCTAAAACAACTCCATATTTCTTTGAGAAATGGATAGGTTATTAATAAAAAAATGAATTCACAAAATTAAATATTTACAGGAGAGAAGAAAACCAAATATGTATTTTCCAATACTAAATACTCGTGTTTTTCCATTGGAATTAATTAATAAATGACTGCATATTCTGATCGAAACTTAAAGGTTTCATTTGTGACGTTAGCCTAGTTGTGAACATTTGTGATTGTATTAGTGTATAAAGGTATAAACACTCACACAGTCAAGCAGTGACCAAATTCTAATACATTGAGATCTCGGTATTGTTTCTTTAACAATACACACTTTCACAGCCAATATATCGATATACCATCAATATATTAGCAGGCAATTAAATTGGGTGTATAAATATCATGATGGCGGATGGAAGCCGATGAGTTTGAGTAGTGTATATACAAAAACTCTTATTCGGTATGAATTGCTGATTTTAATTTTAATATTTATTTAGCTCAAACTTATGTGAAAAAGTTAGGGAATATGAAGCCTGGAGGCTTTTAGGTAGTTGTTTGTAGGTGCGAGGTTGTTGTGTATGGCGGATGTTCAGCAAAAAAGTGCACCGGACTCTATCGGCCTTAGCCAACGGAAGTATTCCACAACATCTGCAGCTGACGCTGTCATTGTTTCTAACTAAATTATAACTAACAATTTTATACATTTCATAAAATAACTCTCTCTGCAGATTGGAAAGATAAAGCCACACTGTAGTGTCCGGTTCCAGATAAACACCCTATATAATATTAGGATAGCTAGAGATTATTATATTGATCAAAACATTTTATTAATTTATTTTAAAACATAGCTACCCTGAAAATAAAATAATATAAGAAGCAAGGGTAGTGTATATCGCAAGTACAAAAAAAAATCGGTGTGCTCTTAAGTCTTTATGGAACTGAACCACATATTGCATGTATGAAATGTATGAAACGTCAAAAAAATGTTGATTTTCAATAATTATTTAATCTCTTAAGTGGGACTTTTTCGAGATACTAAAATAGTCCTATTTGACCGGCAACTAATTTAGATTCATCTATTATCTATAACACATTTCATGTCTCCGTCAATAGAAGGTATTTAATCGTTAACTGTTATATGTTATAAATAATAATTAAACCGAGTGACACGTGACAGGCAGTGTTACCAGATTGAATATGTGGCTCAGTTCCATAAAGACTTAAGAGCACACAGTTATTTTTGCAATTACGACATTATACCCTAGAGCAGGCGGTATAGAGAAATGAAAAATGCCTCAACAGACCGATCTAATAAAGTAATGGATTTCCAGGAATACGTCACCGTAAACGTACACCTTTAATACGATAGTAGAATTACATAGCTACACTTTTGATCAATGCCTCAACTGAGCCTCGGGCGAGGCACTTAACTTTAACAAAAAACCGATTAAAAGAACAGCAAAGCAACTCTACTACCGTCTTTACGGTGTACGTTTTCGGCAAAGCACGCCTAGGAATCCCGAGCTTAACAAACTGAAAGAGCTCGTCACTTTATTTATATTATATGATTTACTTGCATAATGGCTCAGAGGATACAAACTCTAAGTATAGGTGCAAATCCTAATCGAATAAAAAGGTAACGATCGATTATCTCAATACAGGTTTAATGTCAATATTGAGATAATTAAGTGACCTGTGTAACTTTAATACCTAAATAGATCACTGATATGTTAAATTAAGAACAATTTTCCAAACCAAATAAGTTAAAACCTATTCCTTATACAACAACTAACTGCGAACAATAATAATTTCCAATAAAAATTAAAATAATATTTTTATTGTTAAAAATAAAATCAGAATAAAATGAATAATCAGGGTATGAGGCGCATAACTACAAATACTGTGGTCATGGGTTCAAATCTAGCCCTAATAACGATTTATTCTATAAAGAAATAATCCTTTAAAAGAAATTTAGACACATTCTATACAGGGTGTATTTTTCACCAATGATAATATTTAAAGGGAGAGTATGGTATCACAAAAATGTTAAAAACCAAATTAGTTATTTTTAATCTTAGTTATAGAATTTAAAATATATAAATATATATATA